>CAWVNZ010001797.1:0-29209 GCA_963930735.1 Dioctria linearis | reverse complement strand
TAAACCTAGAATGCTAAACGTGAGTCAAATTGACTCCTCGCTAAATATTGCCGTTATTTCATTGTCTACATATCGAAGTAGCCACAACTTCTCAGTACCTTCATTAATGAGTCTGTTACGACTGTGGATGGAATATTGAAGTTCTTATTTGCTTGTACATTACATAACGGGTAGGTATAGGCATAAAAATTACGTATGTTTAGCAATAGTATTACTTTTGTGAGAGTATTAAATTTTCTCATGTAGTTTATTTATTGCGGTAAATAATGAGAAAACTATTGGATTATCTCTACATTATCCGGAACCATCACAAAAACTTCGAAAATCCAATCCAGTAAAATACAGCAACAGTCTGTTCAAAGTGCTCTTAGAATAAATGTGGGGAACGTGCTATTAAAACTTGTTCCCAGAAATGCAATTTTTTTATATAAATTAGTGTTTCTTATGCAATATTAATTTTAATTAATCAAAGGATGAATATTGTTGTTTATATTACTATAAACATGTTTGGAATTAATGGGAGTCAAATTGACGTATGTTTAGTATTACTGTTTTTTTTTGCACATGTCTAGTATTCTACGGTTAACTTCCACTGGGCTAAAAACTGAGCGTCTGTAAATGCAGTCGCTTTTTTTTTTTTTTTTTTTTTATATTATTAAGCCAAGCTCAGGGGATACCCTATGATGCAAAGCACAGCATGGCAGGAAGGAGATAGGGAAAGGATTAGGGGATGTGAGGAGAGTGGCGGAGGTGCCGATGTTTGTCGCCCTTAAACTTCCGCAGATTGTATGCCGGAGGAAAAACAGAAGATGGTAAGCTGTTCCACATTCGCACTGTTCGGGATAAAAAATCATCTCGGAATTTTACTGTACGGCCGAAAGTAATTTGAAGGGTTAAAGGATGTGCGCGGTTTGCAGCGCGAGTATTGCGTGCAGGAATCATTCTACAAGGGATTAGACTAGATATTTCATCAGAACATTGACCATGCATATAGCGATAAAGGAGCGAAAGGCATCCAACATTGCGGCGGTGCTCGAGTGAGTCGATATGACAAGTTATTGCCAAATCGCCAATGAGCTTGAAGGCTCTCTTTTGGACAATATCGAATGAAGCTAAGGCTGTGCGACCAGCCCCGGCCCATATATGGGAGTTGTATTCCATTCTAGGTCTAATGTAGGACTTGTAGAGGAGCGTTAGATTTGACGGGCTGAAATATTTCTTACACCTTTTCAGAAATCCAAGACATTTCGATGCTTCTTTGGCAACAGAGAAGATGTGATCTGTCCAGTTTAACTTACTGGAAATATTAATACCAAGAATGCTTAGTGACGGTGAATCAGAAATTAATGCTCCATCAAAAGAAACGGGTGTGGTTAAGTTATGATCTTGTTTTAATGAGATGAGACAGCTTTGAGTCTTAGATGCATTGAATTCGACGCGATTCGCTTTGCCCCAAGCGAGGATACTGTTAAGATCGTTATTCAATGATCTAGTCATGCAATCTCGTTTAACACATGCGGCATTCCCCCTGGATTCCGCAAGAGTGTCAAAGGAGTAAGCGAAATCAAGAGTACTGTCATCTGCGAAACTATGGATGGGATTGAAAGTAAGGGAAAGCAGATCATTAATGAAAACTAAAAAGAGAGTTAGAGAGATAACAGAGCCTTGAGGCACACCGGCATTTATGGGATGCGGTTCAGATGTAACGCCATCTAATACAACACGTATTTGGCGACTAGATAGGAAACTTTCAATCCATAATAGAAGAGGAGGGGAGAGACCAAGTGCTTTAAGTTTGGCTAAAAGGGCTGGATGCCAGACTCTATCAAAGGCTTTTGAAATATCTAGAGCAACGATTTTAGACTCACCAAAATTGTGAAGACTACGGTTCCAACGTTCCGTAAGAAAGGTCAGCAAGTCTCCAGATGAGCATCCAGCTCGGAAGCCATATTGGCGATCGTTGATGAGATGATTAGTTTCTAGATACTTCATTAATTTTGCGTTAATGATAGATTCAAAAACCTTTGAAAGAATCGAAGTGATCGCAATTGGTCGATAATTTGAGGGATCGCTACCCTCTCCTTTCTTGGGAATAGGCTGAACGTGAGCTAGCTTCCAAGCAGTTGGAAATTTTCCTGTCGAATAAGACAAGTAGAAGAGTTTGCGCAGAGGTTTAGCCAAGGATGAGGCGCAGCTTTTAATTAACAGGGGCGAAAAACCATCAAGACCTGCGGCTTTGGAGACGTTGATATCCTTAAGGACCCTGAACACATCCCTCGTACGAACGTGTATTGGCTCTTGTACACATTCACACGGGCGATACAAAACAGGTGTTTGTGAAGTTGGTGGAAGACGAGAATTTGAAACGAATCTAGCAGCTAAAATATTAGCTTTATCCAGGGAGTCAACAATCACTTCACCATTATTAAGTAGTGAAGGTATAGAGGAACTGGTGAAATTGTTCCTGATTGTTTTGACCAGGGACCAGAAACCTTTGCTACCTTTGCGGCTTGTCAAGATTCTTTGTCTAATATTCTGGTCAAAAAGAAATTTTTCTCTCTGGATAATGGACTTGCAGGTGTTCCGTGCAGTCTTGTAGACTTGTTCCATTTCCGGACATGGATGCAATTGATAGGCGCGAAAAGCAGACTCTTTCGCTTTTATAGCTTGGTTGCACTTATCGTTAAACCAGGAGCGATCATGCTGTTGTTGAGACCTGCTGTAAGAATACGGAATGTATTCACGCATGCCAAGATTTAGTATATTACTAAATTGTAATGTGCATTCATCAACATCCCTCGAAGCAAAACAGACCGACCAATCAATTTCTTTAAGATACTTATTGAGACTTTCTAAATCAGCATTCTTATAGTGCCAAAGAAGCCTACTTGTAGGTGGAGCAGTTGGGCGGCACAGGTTTGAGGTGGTAAATTGAGCCGTGATTAAACAATGGTCTGAATTTCCAAGAGGGGAACCGACTGAAATGGAATATTTGTCAGGATGAGATGTTAGAAACAAGTCGAGTAAATTAGCTTTATCTCCAGCTGCATCAGGAATTCGCGTTGGTGCATCCTGCTGACAGATAATTCAAAGCAGGTCTCTCAGTTCGCATTAAAAATAAATAGAAGTATTCTCACTTGAATTTACCGCTTGACTAACAGTCTATAATGCATCTTCTTTATCACTGATAATTTCTTTGCTTTAAGTTGAAGCGATTAAATGTACTTTTGGACTTCATCACAATAGAAAAACGGAAATAATTCATATTTTATATATGCTGACTTTGGTGCAGATTAGCTATCAGCGCCAAACTCCATGGTATCTAAAATAAGCAGAAAACAGTTGTATACTATTTTTCCAATCTGCACCGATTTTAGTTTTTAATTAAATTGTAATTTCCAATGAAATTAAAAAATCTCTCATCCGAAACCCAAAACGTACTTTGTGACAAGAACTGTCAACTTATGACAGCGATAATTGTCAAAATATCACACTTCCCCAAATAATCAACTACATTTACATGATATTTCCTATTACCTTTTAACGCTTGTGCTTTTAACCAGAGAGTTTTATAATAAATTTTTAGATTTTGTGTGTGTGATGGGTTAAGATCTGTCCGTGAATACTCATTTATACATTTTTCGGCCAAAATATTTTACTCTTCCAGGAGAGTCGTTACTTTGTAATTACTCATACTTCGCACATGGTTTTTGAAAACAAGTCATATATTGTTTTCCACTGTTTTGTTGGATCATTATCAGCGCCCAGTCTAGCTGAACACCTGAAGGTAAGCCATTACCTACAGTTTAGAAAAAAAAACACAAAAACAATTGAAAATTCCCTACATTTTAAGGAAAAACCTACTTGCATTTTACGGATAAAAACCTAATCTACGTTTTCCGAAAAATACATAAAGTTTGTGGCACATATTGTTGCCACTCATTTCAGGGAATAGTTTTTTTTACTGTGCATTCCCATGGTTAATTATGTGAAAGTAAGTAAGATTTGTAATTAAAAATTCAAAATTGAGGTCTACTTCGATTCGACTGAAAATTCAACCAAAGCTGATTTAGCAGGCACAGTTTCAATTGAATCTTTATTTATCTGTCAGCGGTAATCTGTTTGTGGTAGACTTATGATGCGGAAACCATTTGAATTAATTCTTCTTCCGTGATGACAGCTTTATGTTGCATCCCTGTTGCCTTATAAAATCTATTTTAGATGTGTTTATTGTTATTTGCTAAATATTTCTTCACAATTCCTTTTCTCTTTCCAAACGGATTTATTATAATTAGGCAAGCTACAGGATAGGTCGAAGTTAACATTTGCGATAAATATCACATACAAAGGTGTACATATTTTATTTTTTATAGTCTGCATAAAGTTTTCAGATATGGATATAGGACGTTTCAGTTGAGGAAGCTCACCTTTCATTGGATGATAGCTGGTCGCTAGATAATTAAAAAAATATTCTAGAAGAAGCGCAAATATGCGTAGATCTATTCTAAAAATAATTGGATATAGATAAAATTGATGGTGCTTTATTTCTGAAAAGAAGAGGAATTAATTAATAAAAAATTCACACCACTTGCCTTAATATAATATACTAAAAAAAAACGTTGCTGTTTTCTTGTTGTTGTGCTTGCATTGTTAAAAGTAATATATGGTAACGCATTCATTATCGTTTAGCTAACGAAGTTAACACAGTAACCACAACTTTCTTTAAACAGATATACTGATACCTTCTCTGCCGATAATTCATAGATTGATTCCCATTAAATTGTAGATGCAATCTGTATGATAATGTATGTTCAATGCACTTCCTAATGAGTATCAGTTCAACAACAGTATCTCGCGATGTAGGAAATTATTTCAATTACGAATTATATAAAACTTACATTCCTCACATTTCTTTCCGTATATAATGTCGTACCTTGTCATAATATGCAAAATACTTCCAGTTAATGTGAATCGGATTACAAAAGCTGTATACCATTGAGGGCTATCATCTCTTAAAAGTGGAAAATCCACCCAGCAACGTTGGCCGTGCCAAAATCTGTCGTTTCGTAACATCTTCCAAACTGGTGAAGAACTAATACTTACCTAGAGCGCAGGTAATCAGTTTCGAAATGACGGGACGGTAAACTTCATTTTTGGCTCTCACTTGAAGACAAATCCGTCAAGCACCGTTGAGGGAAAGTAAAAACCTTTCTTTTGGTAGTTTATCGTTTTGTATACATATACACAGTGAGCACAATATAAACCGTACAAGCTGCTGACCATTACCGGCGGGCGGTAGCGGTATCATAAGATAAAAGACGAAAGGTAAACAAAGAGCTTCTATACAATCTTTAGGTGCGATGCTTCACCACATATACGACCCGTCATCTACTGTAGAGACGGGGATACATAATATGTAAGTTGTTGAAAAAATTTCACTTTCTTTACTCACGCACGCGTGGCTTGTTAAAATACTTGTCATGCATCAGCCTCGAAGAGTGACACCGTAGTTAAATTAATGACACACAACGAAAAAAACATACTCACACTTTTATTACAGTTTTATAAATAAATAACGACGATATAGGTATTCGGAAAGCAACAAAATATTCTAAAACTATACACTTTTTTATATGCTTAGGGTAAACTATAGTTAAGAGGAGCTCTCAAAAGTCCTACTAACTACTGTTCTTGTGAATGATTTCCTGGATCCATTTGGAAGTCTTCTGGATGTTGTGGTAAATTCCAGGTTGATGATCTACGCCGCAACCAAACCCAGCGCTTGTTATACCAATCAGGGTATATCTTCCCCGTTCTTTTATAATTAAAGGTCCACCGGAATCACCTAAAAATAATTTTCAAATAATGCATAAATCTAGGCGCAATATTATTTCACATAAAGATGGGGCTATATGCTTATGTCTTAGCATAGAATTTCGCCTAGATAGCAATTTGAAAATATTATATGGCATTACTCTACAGTGGCAGATGATTTTCGATTTTTTCGGTTGTTTTTTTTGTTTTTTTTTGTTTTTAATAATCATGTGTCTGTCAGTTTTAACTGAGACCGGATTATCGAAAAATTGTGATTTCAAATTTTTAGTTCAGTTCTTATCATCATATCAATTGAATTTGTATGTATGTTCGGGCATCTTAGAGGGGACACTGGCGAAATGGAAATAGACGAAAATTTATTGCGTAATTTTTGATTTTTTACTAAATGAATATGAACAAATTTACAAAGCTGCCTTAGAAAAACTATATATCGTCGAATGAAAGCGTTTCAACTAAATATGCTGTATTGAAAGATTAGGTGGAAAATTTTCAGGTTATTCAAGAAAATCTTAGCCCAAAAATTTCAGCTGCTGCGATGTGAAAAAATATGCAATATAGCACGTTTTAACGAGAGAATTTTTTTTTTATTTTCTTTTATTTTAAAAACGCTTATTTCTTTTTGTACCTAAATTTAAAAGTTAAGGAAATGCGCACACACTCCAGAATTTTCTATCATTGATTAAAGTGCCTTTGAAATTGAGGAAAACTTTCACTGTTGGACTCGGCTAGATTCACAGATATTCAACTTACTTCCTGTCGGCTATGGTATACAAGTTATTATTATTATTTTTTTTTTTGTATTACTAAGCGCTCCTTTTCTCGTTCTTAATGAATCTGTATGAATCGATAGAACGATAATTTTGTTCTGTGTTTATATAAAAGGGACGAAACAGAGCCATTTCAAGTGTTTGACATTTCTTCCTTTTGATAAAAGCAACTATAAAAAATATTCAAGACAACGAATTAAAATCGTTCTGCTTAAATCCAGGAAAACCTCAAATGCATTCAGAACCATTCGGAGTCCGAAAAAAGCGAACACAGATTGAAATTAAATCGTTCGGCCCGAGAAAATGAAGGACAGGAATCGATGATATTCATTCTGAACGAGAAAAGGAGCGCAGCATATGATGCGAGCACAGCTTGGCAGGAATGGAAATGGGAAGGGAATTAGGGAGCAAGAGGGGCCTGGCTGATGTATGTCACTGTATGCCGTAGGAAAGACAGAAGATGATAACTGTTCCACATTCGCACAGTATGGAATAAAAAAGCATCACGCAATTTTGCAGCTCTGCCGAAAGCAATTTGAAGGGTAAATGTATGTACGAAGCCTGCAGCGCGAGTATTGTTTGTGGGAATTATTCTACAAGGGATCAGACCAGATATTTCATTGGAACATGGACCATGCATGTAGCGATAAAGGAGAGAAAGGCATCCAACATTGCGGTGGTGCTCGAGCACGTCGATATTCCTCACCGAGCTTCAAGGCTCTCTTCTGGGCAATATCCACAAGAGCTAAGGCTATGCGACCAGCCCCAACCCAGATATGGGAACTGTATTCCATTCTAGGTCTGATGTAGGACTTTTAGATGGGCGCTAGATTCAATGTACTGAAGTATTTCTTACACCTTTTCAGCAATCGAAAACATTTCGATGCTTCTTAGGCAGAACAGAAGATCTGATCTGTCCACATTAACTTGCTGGAAATATTTATGCCAAGAATGCATAAAGACGATGTATCATAATAAGTCAGTGCTCCACCAAAGAAACCGAAATGGAAAAATTATGATCTTATTTTAAAGAGATGAGACAGCTTTGGGTTTTAGATGCATTGAGTTCGACGCAATTTGCTTTGCCTCAAGCGAACATATTCGCAAGATCGTTATTCAATGACCTGATCATGTAATTTCATTTGACAGATATGGATCTCCCTCTGGAGTCTGCAAGAGTGTCAAAGGAGTAGGTAAAATCAAGGGTACTGTTGTCAGCGAAGCTGTGGATGGGATTGAAAGTAAGGGAAAGCAGATTATTAATGACAATTAAGAAGAGAGTCGTAGAAATAACGGAGGCCTGGAGCACACCGGCATTTACAGGATGTGGTTCGGAAGTAACGCCATCTAATATGACCCGTATCTGGCAACTGGACAAAAAACTTGAAGAAACGAAGTACTTTAAATTTGGCTTTAAGGCAAGGATGCCATACTCTATCAAAGGACTTTGAAATATCCAGAGCAAAGAGCAAGGATTTTAGACTCACTATAATTGTGAAGACTACAGTCCCAACGTTCCGTAAAAAAAGTCAACAAGTCTCCAGATGAGCGTCCAGTCTGGAAACTATGTTGACGATAGCTGATGATTGGTTTCTATATACTTGATTCATTTGGAGTTAGTGATAGATTCAAAAACCTTTTAAAGAAGAATCGAGATGATTACAATCGGTCGATAATTTGGGGAATCGCTACCCTCTCCTTTCTTGGGAATAGGCTGAACGTGGGCTAGTTTCCAAGCAGTTGGAAATTTTTCTGTCGAATAATACAAGTAGAATGGTTTGCGCAGAGGTTTACCCAAGGATGAGGGGCTACTTTTAATTCACATGGGCGATAAACTATCAGGACCTACTGCTTTAGAGTGGTTGAGCTTCTTAAGGACCTTGAACACATTTCTCGTACGGACGTATATTGTATATTGTACACAACCACAAGATGAGAATTTGAAGCGAATCTAAAAATATTAGCTTTATCTAGGGAGTCAACAACTTCACCGACGGTAAGCAGTGACCGTATTGTGGAACTGGCGAAGTTATTCCTCATGGCTTTAAACAGAGACCAGAAACCTTTGCTGCCTTTGCGGTTTTCCAAGATTCTTTATATAAGATTTTGGTCAAAAAGAAATTTTGCTGTCTGGGTAATGGACTTGTAGGTGTTCCGTGCAGTCTTGTCGATTTGATTCAATTCCGGACATGGTTGCAAATGATTGGCGCGAAAAGGAGACTCTTTCGCTTTTATTGCTTGGTTGCACTTATCGTTAAACCAAGAGCGATTTTGCTGTTGTTGATATCTGCTGTAAGAATGTATTCAAACATGACAAGACTTAGAATGTTACTAAGTCTTATGTGACTTCCTTGATGGCTCTGAATGGCCCTCGGATAACGTCTAAGTTACTGGGGGACTGCAGGTCTTCAGTGGATAAGTTGTGTTTTTACAACAATGTGTTCCTCGTGTGGGTTCCTGGTCACATGGGGATCATGGAGAATGAAAGGGCTGACCTTCTAGCTAGGGCTGGTTCAGATTCTCCGTTCCTCGGACCGGGTCTATCGGGTCTATCATCAAAGCGGATGTTCATTGGAAACATCAGCAGAGATGGGAGAACCTGAGTGCTTGTAGGTGTACAAAACTGTTTCTTGATGGGCCTAATGGGAATATCTCCGATTTTATCATGGGGCTCGGAAGGAAACAATGTAGAACTGTGGTTGGCATCATCACCGGCCACAGTTCACTTCACGCTCATCTAACAAGGATGGGAGTTGTTGACAGCCCTGAGTATCTGTCCTGCATGGAAGGAGAGCCTGAGACAACCGAACACTTTTTGTGTGATTGTCCGGCCTTCGCCCGGAGCAGACCAGATACTCTAGGGATGAGCTTAAAAACCTTTCTTACCAAGACTTGTTGCGCTTCATTAAGAGGACAGGAAGGTTTTGGTGAATGGGATTCAGGATAGCACAATGAGCCGCTGTGGCCTCCGTGCTTGGGTTGGGTATCTCCTGTTCCCCCTGTTTTCAAAACAAAAAGAAAAAAAAGCCTTATGTGCATTGCATTCATCAACATTGCAACATTGCAGTAAATAAAAATTACAGTTCCCTTACGGAAGAGGAGAAAGTTGTAAATGTTTCAAAATAAGACGAGTAATATAAATGAGTATCGATAGTGACTCGAGTTTTGCTAGCCAATATTAGATGGTGCCCAAACTGATAAAGTGTTTTTCTATCTTCAACAATTTAGTTTGGGTATCTTCTTTCCTGTTTGTACTATTCATTACTGATTAACCAATGGATAGCAAAACATTGTAATTATACTAATGAAAATAAAAAAAAGTTTCATTGAAGGAAGGTTTCTAAGTTAGTCACGTGTATTGCAATAAGAAGTGAACTTTTTTTGTTTTAAGGAAAATGTTAGATTTGCATTGAAACCCAAATTAAGAGTTGCAAAAATGTAACTCATGTAGTAAAGGTACATTACGAAATAATACTCTGTGTCATACTGAAGCCGAGCAAATTACGTAAAATGGTATTTTGTAGTTTTATGTTATCTTTCCGTAAAAATTTTCCAACTTTACATCATGGCTCATAATGCAACATTCCTCGTCTTCTATACACCGTGGGTGCATGTGCATTCATTCGCTTTGATTACCAGTTGTGAGCAAATGTGCTAACCTTTGCATGCTGAGTAGAAATACGTTCACTCCGTATAAACTTAATATTTTTAAATAAGTTATTTCTTGCAAAGTCTGAAAGAATACATAAGAGAATTGTCTAGTTGATTCTAAATAAGAACTCCACAAATTAACAGTTTTATATAAAAATAGAAAAAAATTTTCTAAGTAATGTAAATATAAATCTAATTTAATCTATGCACCGTTTGTGGACGGTCTTTCAATAAAATGTTTTTGTCTTGTAATGTATTTTATAACCGTCCAAGACCAAGTAGACTCATTACCTGCGCTCAAACTCTTAGACAATGATGATGGAACTAACAAACTGGTAGCAGTATTGACTATATCTGCGAATGAGATTATCTTAATTGAAGAATTTCGAACTCATAAATTCTAGAGTTTCTCTATTTTGAAGTGGATACGAATAAAACTTATGTAAACATAGAACTGGTAGCACTTATCAGGAACATACAAGGTGAGTTGATTTTTTTTTGTTTTTGTTATAGTATTCTCGTAGCGGAACCGTTATGTCATGCAGTGAAAATCGTCAATATTGGGCCTATACAAATTTATTGATTTGGAGTTAATGATAGAATTAATAATTAATTTTTTTCTAGGCATTTACTAGACCATTGTTTTTTAAAATCTCCTAGTCAGGTGTACATTTTTTTCTTCGGTCTTGATAATTATTCTTTTTAGGGATCCGTACAACAAAACTATCTGCGAAGTTTTTCTCAAAAATAACGTGTAAGTAAAAGATTATTAATTTTTTTTTTATTTTTAATGGAAGCGGGTTGGGGTCTTAAAATATTTTTTCTTTACAGCTTGTTGGGTATGATTTGAAAGGGCTACTTTCTAGGATTCCAAAATAAAAATTTTGGTGAATTATTTATGAAGATATAGCCCAAAATATGTGAAAAAATACAATTCTACCTCTAATCTGCTAGGTTTCTAAATCTTTGATATTATCAGGGCTAAACCTGTAAAATTCCAAGTACAAGTATCAGTACAGTACCAGTACCTGAACTTGAAATATTTTAAGTACAAGTACAATTCCCGGTACTGGTACTTAAAATTTTTTCAAGTACAAGTCCAGGTACTGGTACTGATACTAGTACTTAAGTTCCATCGTACTTAAGTACTTTAAAGGTCTGGCTAGTAGGCGTTGAGTCATAAATAACAGGAAAACTGCAACTTTTTTCCCCAATCTCTTGCGTTTGTCTATTATTATAGGCAAATTTCGATTAGATTTAAATATTCTTAAATTCGGTCGATCGATTGATAAAGTTCTTGTACGTAACCCTGATTGCGCAAGCCCGACTCATTCTCAAGCAATTTTTTTCTTATACAGTTTGAACAAAATCGGCATCTTCTTCTTCAATGATATATGTAGTTCTCATAAATAACTTATACGGTAAGATTCTGTACCTTGGACATGTGTGTAGTTTTGTCTTTTCATTTTTCACGCGGACTGTAGTTTCCACATACATAAACAACTTTTATACCAATTTTACTAGTCAACAAATGGCACAAAAGTTATTCTAGGAATTAGTTTGTTAGACAAATGTGCAGTTATTGCGTATTAAAGAATCGTTCTGGAAAAAGTACATATATTTTTTCAAGTGAGAAGGAATTGTAAGTCTTTGTGTTCAATATATATTATATCTTTGGATTCCAGCTCAAGTAAAACTTGTTTATATTTGGTGTTATAAATCGTGCATCATGTGGTGAATTGTGCGTTTTAAAATATATCACAGGCAGTTTTATTTCTTTTGGAAGAGTTACATATATTAGACACTTCAATCATGGACATGTTCAAGGTACAGTGTGTGTCCGTATTTTTTTAGCTTTACAATATAGCCTTTCAATATGCTAAGGCTAATAAGAAATGTTGTCCTGCGGAGTGGGATGAAAATCATAAAGCAGGACAATCGTGGTTGCGCCAATTTCGCACAAAGCATAATTCTGACCTATCGTTGCGAAAACCATAAACAACCAACTAATCACGTTCGACCGGTTTTAACAAAACCAGTGTGGCTTACTATTTTGATAATTATAAAATAATATTAAAAAGAGGATGGCTACCACCCAGCCATACCTATAATTGTGATGAAACTGGAATTAGCACAGTTCAGTTTCCACCAAAGATATTGGGACTCAAAGATAAAAACGATTGGCAGCATGACATTTGCTGAAAGAGGAACTAGTATTACTATTATTGCCGCAATTAACTCCATTGGGAAGGGAATGGCATTCCGCCTATGCTATTATTTCCTCAAGTCAATTTTAAAGATTTTATGAGTCCCTACTTGGATGAATATGGGCTGCCAACCCCTTAAGTCGGTCAAACGTAGCACTATTTCTAACTTTTCTGGAACATTTTATTAGCCAGACGAAGCCATCGACTGATCACATAGTTATTAATTAATAACCATGACAGTCATGTGTCTATTCGTGCTATAGTAAGGGCCAGAGAAGTTGGTATTATTTTTCTGACTTTTTATCCATACACAGGCACAGTTTTTGATCCCTTTGTATCTTTTTATAATTAAGCTGTAAACGACTGGATGACTGCTCTTAGGAATGTTGGGGAGCCACTTACGATTTACGATGCTACGGAGCTTGTGGATAAAGCATACCCTCTAAGCTTCACCCCGAACAATATTAAAAGTGGTTTAAGGGTAACTGGAATCGTCCCTGTAAATGAAGATATATTTGGAGAACAAGACTTCCTACCTTCTAACGCCACTGACCGCCCATTTAATGAAAACTATAATACATGCATCTCCGAAGGAGGGCCTCGAGGAACGAGTATAGTCGCCACTAAAATCGAAGAAGAATCTGGTTACTTTTATCCAGAAATTATAAGAGCCTACCCGAAAGCAATGGCTAGAAAATCAAACAAGGGAACTCGATACCCTGGAAAGTTTCGGATTTTGACGGATTCCCTGGAGGAAATAGAAATCGAGCTATCTAAAAAAAAAATCAAGTAAAAAAACTAGAATTGGTCTAAGAACCAATCTTGTGATACCTTTTGTATGGTCTCCGATCTATCCAAGTATGATTTGTGAAGTGGTTTTTCATATATATTTCTAGAGCAGTTCGTCGGACAGAAAAAGTGATTAGAACGAATTTTATAGAATTTCGTATTCTGAAGAAGTTTTTAGTACAATAAAAATGTCTAGAACTGATCGTTTTCACAGTATATGTAAAAAACCTAAACGTTTATATGGAAACGCCAAAAAGGGGTTGCTAGATTTAGTCTATTTTTGATATTTTATTTCTTATTACTATAAAAACACCATGTACCAGCTCTCTATGTCAACGTAGTGTCCACATATATAGTGGAAAACGAAATTTTCGTACGGCAACCCCACGAAGGAGTTGTCCGATTTGTCTCATTTTCGAACTTCATTTTACTTTTTTTTTCAAGTTTGTTTACAAAATTTCAGCTCTCTAAGCACACTCTTTTTCGAGTTATCGTGCGCAGACAGACAGACAGACAGACAGAAGACGGACACACAAACGAACGGACATGCAAAAATCAAAATAACTTTTAATATTATGCATGGGTGTCCAATCCATTTTGCTCTACCATCATTATTTCTGTGCGTTACAAACGGAATGATAAACTTACTATAGGTAGCCCATCGATTTCATCTAGGGTATAAATTGGAGAAAACTGATGCAGTTAAAAAACATATTGAGACAAAAGACGACAGTTTTAATAACTTTAGTTTTCTATAGTTATCTCATTTTTGTTAGACTACTGTAGCTGTTCATAATAATAAAAGCCCTGAAGGTACTTTATCTTTAAGGAAGACATTTATCTGCAAACTGAGGCTAGAGAGGAAGAGTTGCAGAAGAAAATAGAGGACCTGGATATTTCTTATGGAAGCTATGTTCTTGTAAAAATCAAAGGAAAAAGGTCAGTTCATTATTAAGTAGCCTTGGTAGTTTTCAAAAAACAAAACGGTGAGGTATCGGCCAAATAGTTGAGAAACTCTCATCGATGAAAACACAGAGAATTTCGATTTAGCCGAAAAGGATGTGATGTTGAAGCTCCCACCTGCATTAGGTGGAGCCGGAACATCACGTCAAAAAGGCTACTAAAAAGTTTTGGTTGATTTTGCAAATTACGATATTCAATAATTAAAGTGTTTTTGACAGAATATGGAATTTTATGGTTTTAGGAATATTACTTATGTTTTAATTATAATTCTTTGCGAATAATGTTGTTTTTTCGTTTTTTTTTTAATAAAGAGTGGTATTTAATTTAACTCTATTGATTCCATCATTTCTTATTATTAAATTACAAATGTCCAAGCTACAATGCCCCAGAATGTTGTACTTTGGAGCGAAAGCAGGACCTCACATTTCCTTTCATATACCCTGAAATATAAATTTTTAACTGCATATTCGACTATTATTGTAAAGGTTATGTATTAGACAAAATGTTATTATCAGTTGCTTAAAATTTTTCTCATTTGTTTTGTAAAAAAAAAATACTATTTCAAAAAAGGTTCCAAGGTACACCTTCCCCTACAGAACTTAAAAGTGTATCTCCCACACAGTACTTAGTTGCACGGGTATAATGACTTACATAATGAAGTAGCAACTTGATCTTGATGACCTTCGCATATTTTGCTTTTTTTTAAAACCGTCTTTGCATACTAAATGAAATGGAAGAATTTAATTTGGTTTTTTGACAGAACTGGCATTGACAACTGTTAATGTTGACCTCTATCACCTTAGGTCTGTTGGAATTGTTCTTTGCTAATTTATTTTGGCTACCACATGTTGTACTAAAAATTAAGCTTTTTAAAATACAGGTTCCCTTGTTTGTTGCCACTTGTATGTAGGGAGAGGTTGTAAAATTTTCTTTTGTCTATTGGTTGGAGTTAGTAGCTCAGTTGAATAAAATTTGAGGAAACCTATACAGTTTATAAGTAATACATATATGTTCAATGTTTGCATAAGTTTCGTTGAGGTCAGGCAAATGTAAATTATTCTGATATTTTTACTCCAGATTTTTCTTCTTAAGGTTTCTATGGCTTCAGTGTGGGATTTCTATTATCCAGTGTTTTATAAGGTTGGAACTGCTTAACAACAATGACCCCGAAATATTTTAAGTCAGAAAAAAGAAATGCAGAATGTGGGTTTTTCAATCTCTTTGAATCAAGATAGAAATAAGTAACTTTAGCAAAAATAATTTGTTGAAGTACTGGCAGTAATTCAGGATTCCCCGTATTTTAGTGTACTTAGAACTATTAATAATTCTGCTTAATGTCTAATAATATCAATTGTAATTTAGTTTTATACTAGTAGAACACTTGAAATGTAATTAAAAGTAGCAATAGTGTAAAAATAAAGGAGTGGAAAAAGTACAGCAAAAATCTTCTATTCATATTCCGACCGCAGAAATTGTGTATGAATTAATAAATCTAGACACTCATCCTCTGACTGAGTGAATGATAAGTTTCGTTTTTTAGTTTACATATTTCCCCCGTTATTGAATATTGGATTGAAATTTGAATATTATGTGCTAAAATGATTGTTGTATTTAGATATGATTCTTTTTTAAATTTCCCAGTCACTGATTTGTAATTTTAATGAACCCTTACGTAGGCGCAATGAAAAATCACACAAGGAGTTAGTAGCGACGCCTATTTCTTTCCAGAAGTTTAAGTTAGCCACAAAATATTCAAAAACAAAATCAATGCAGTTCGATAACTAAATCGTATTGCTTTAAAAAAAATAGAAAAACAACCATAAAACCATAAAAATAAAATAACAGTTATTTTATATTACTTACAGAGAAAGTTCTTGTTAGTCGTTCTAGAAATGTAAAAAAATAATAACCACTATAAAATGTCGAAATTTCCAAAGATATACCTAAAAAAACTTTCCTCGCGAAAAAAATTGTGTAAGTGGGCGGCGCATGGGGTCACATTTTGCTATAGTATAAAAGCATGCGTACGTTGCAGCGGCTTGAGTATGACGATTTTCAAAATAGTGTTCTAAGATGAAAAGCTACTGGAAGACGCAAGATCGAGAAAGAATGTGTTCCAAATTTTTTTCGCCGTTAAAATTGCTTTGACCACATGCGCCTACTTACGGGTTAAGACTGTAATTGAATTGTTCCTTTGACTCTGAAATCTTAGTCTCATGGCTTCGAGTTTAGCGTCCAATATAAAGTTTTAAGATTCAACATCTGTCAAATGAGGTAATTCATAGGTATTAATGGACTCATAGATCATCATCACTTTTTGTCTTTAGTTCAGAAGTTTCTATGATCTGGCGATAGGCTTGAATCTAATGTTTCCCATATTTTTTTACCAAAGATATAATATGTTTAAGGAAATTCGCATTTTGGACATAAAAATTAATGTTCAGTATTAACCAGGATAAAAAAATTTAGAATTGCTTTTTTTATTCCTTACTTACCTAGGCATGCATCCTGATGTCCATCCGAATGTCCAGCGCAGAACATTTCACTGAACAATTCTACACTTATTTGCTTACTTTCGTGCCATTTGACGCAATCAGCAGGACCTAAAGTAGAAAAAAAAATGCTTCATTTATTATGAAATCATTTTCATTTTCATAACCTTACTTATAATAGGAACAGATGCTGTTTGCAAAATATTCGTTCCTGAATGTCCAATATTCGCTTGTGTTTTACCCCACCCTGCTATTATTCCTTTTCGTCCAACCAATTCTATTGGATAGAAGGGAAGGCAGATGGGTAGAATATGAGTCCTGAAAGAATAAAGAATTGTCATTGTGATCATAATTATATCAAACAATTTATTCAAATACATACATATATCCGGTGGGTTTGGCTAATCTTAGTAACGCCAAATCGAATCGATCTGGTTGTGTCATTCTAAATTGAAATAGTGGATGAACGATTTTCTGAAGTACACGATGCTTTTCAGAAGGAAGAGGTTCCATAATCAATCCCGAATTTTGTGTATCAAGCTCTCCCAAAAACACAGTAATATCCTGCAATCTAGCCTGTTGAATACAATGAGCAGCTGTTGCTACAAAGTTTTTCGATACTAGAACTCCACCGCATTGATATTCTGCAATTCGAATATGTGCTTGCCACGGATACTCTGCAAAATGAGCTGGACGCCCGCCAATAATTCTCTTCTGAAGGGAATGCTGTGCGGACATTGGTAGACCGCATTCCATCTTTAATGGAAATGTAAATGGTTATCATTATAAATTCTACACAAAATATTTCTCATAATTTTACTTCTTGCAAAATATCATTGTCATTGCGTCGTCGTAAGATGCTCCTTTTGGGTAAAGGTGGTGCTGGTGGTGATGGTATAGATGGAGGAGGCAGGGGAGGAGTGGAACTTTTCATTTTATAATTCGCCTGAGTAACATCATTGTCGGAAACACAGCAGGAAAACAGCCATTTACTACCTCCGCATCCCTGAACATGTTTACCACCCTGCAACCAGCATGAGAAACTTAATTTGCATGGGCGAACCACATTTTGATGAACACATTCTGTCGGTATCCCCAAGACTGAGTGCAAGATTCCTGCTAGCAAACCATACTAGGATTAAGGAAAATGTCCAAATTTTAACTAAATGAAAAAATCTATTTCTTACCTGCTTCTGCTGTTGAGATCGAGGCAACCAAGTAAATCGTTAATAATTGTAGTGTCAGAGAGGGAAACTGCCATGACAGCATCGTTTAGTAACATTCAATTTTTCTCTTCATTATTTTATGAGTGTGCGACGCACGTTGATGACCTAAAATTTAAATTGTAGTTTTGAAATGTTGTGAAATATGTTAATGAGCATAATTTTTTTTATTTTTTAACCATTGCTTCTGATTAGTTCTTTCTTTTTAGGATTCAGGGAGTTTATTGAGAGATCAATATATAACATTAAAAAAGGAAGATGATTTCAAACAAACGACATCTTCTATTTTTAATCCTTGTTTGGAATATAAACGGTCTGCATCATTAATTATTTATTTTTGGACTAAATTAAGATCCTTAATTCTTACAAATAACTTTAGTTGACGAGGCAAATTAAATCTGACTGTTTCCTAAAAAAATAAAATAACTCAAGAACCATCATTAAGATTTTAAGTACTAAAATTATGAATTTTTCCAATGGGGCTCCTATATACATCTCGATCGATATTTAGGTACCTATATAGATGTTGTCGTCCTTAAAGCGTCAACTAGAGGGACATATCTATATTCGTTATTTTCAAAGCCGTATATATGGAGTGGGTTTAATGGGTTCAAACCCCCTCCAACGGTGTAGCCTACACTTTCGTTAATCTGATAAGCCTAAATTTTACTCACTCTTTATAATGTATCGGTTCACAACAATAATTGGTTTTATTTTTTTTATTGGTTTTGTCATTTTATATCTTTTCTCCGTGGCCTTTTCAGATAAAGCAACTTTAGGAAAAACGTGTGCTAAATAGAGTAAGAAAATAAGCAGTCCAGTATGTATGTATGTATTATATACATAAGTAGATGCCACCCTGGTAGAAATTGCTCATAGTTTTGCCTTGTCTTTTCCCTGGTAGACGACGCTTATCAGTTTACAAAATTTTAGTACCGGTGCGGGCGGGGACTCTTATGTTCAGTAACACAACTTTTTAGTCAAGTACGACAATGTGAGTGTACATTATGTGGATGTACGACAGCTAACTTTTATACTAAGCGCCTCGATGATGTTCTTTTCCAACTCATCTCTCAGCTCATCAATAATTGGTATTTGTATGTTTAATGTATGAGTGAAAGGGAGATAAATAGTGTTGCACTAAAAATTTGCTTTCCCTTTTGCTACGCACCTTCGAAGAGCGGACTGAATTTCATCTTTCTTCTTCTTTCATTTGTGAGAAGCCAAGGTGAAATATGATTTAAAGTGAAGTATAATTGAAGTCGTCCACTTTCAGTTAAATGTAAATAATTTGTTATCATTGGTAAATAATTTTTCATATTTTTATGGATATTGTATTCCGCTTTAGAAAAAAAAAGTAAAAATATAATCAATTTGTTGATGGTATTTGTAATGGGCATATATATGTATTAGCCGCATTACAATAATATAATAAAATAAAATATTTCTCTACGTTTGCGATTGCGTGTCGTGTCCCTGCACAAAAGTACAGCAGTATAGTTGTACTTTGGTCCATGCATATGGGAATATTACATGCGTGATAATCCAAAATCTCTTATTTTCTGAATTTAAAAACAATATCAAACAATATAATCCCTAATGAGGTAGGTATTTAATTTACTCACCAATGAGAATCATGATTACGCTCAGCGATGAGTGATTTGATTTATTCACAACGGAAATCATTGAATTGCTCATTATATGAATGCGAAGTATATTACTGAGTTTAGTCCCGGAGCTAGAACAAAATTCAGCATTACATCAGTGATGATTGGGCTACCAGGGTTGTCCCGCAAGTGGCGATGATTATGTAAACCAATACTAATTTAACTGAAGAGCATCAAGGTGTTTGCAATTCATGATAAAACATATAGAAAATTAAGTCCCGATGATCCTTCCGATGAGTGTTTATTAAAACTCATAGAAGAGCTAATTCGAAATAGTGAAACTGCTCTCTAATACTAAACCAATAATAAATAAATATTTATTTTTGTCATCACCGTTTCAGATGACATTTTTATTATCGATTTTAAATTAATTATTTTATTTGCTCTTCCGCGGAAAGACTGTCGCCTATATGCTGAATAAGACGTTATGCCAAAATCCTTACGGGTCAGCGTCTTAGAGTTTGGTTTGCAGTCGGAGTTTGAATTTGAAAAATATATTAATAATCACATCGAGACATTCGTTAATATGCTCATTATAATAAGCGCATCGTGACACTCATAATATACTCATCGAAGTGGTCATAAAATATTGTAAAATGCACAAAAGGGAAGCAAAGTATACATTTCTAAATAAGTGAAAGAGATGCAATATCTCATGCACACTATCTGTGTAAAAGTTAATAAATTATTTTTTTCCCGGTTTTGATTCAAAGGCGAATAAATTTCATCAGGACGTTAATCTCATTACTCATGAAGAGCTCATTGATGAGCTCTTCGTAATATGTCTACCAGGGTAGCTTAATCGCAGTGGTATTACAAATTTTGTTCACATTTTAAAGGGACTAATTAATTTTAAGTTTAATTTGATTTCCGTCCTTAAAACACAAACTACAATTTTCCATGATTTTATTTAAATAGCTTAAAAAATTATTTGTTTTACTTTTTAGGGAATTTTGGATAATTACATAGTCATATCATAAATTCCCCAAAAAATAAATTTGCTATCTTGTAAATTTTTTTAAATTGCTCTTTTAGCCCCGCCAATAAAATCGCTCTACTAAGTGTTCATCGAAATATTAAAATTAATATGAATGAAGTACTTTCTCCCTTTATATATGATTAGAATTTTTCGATTCAATTGAAATGTCATTATAAATTAAATTCTTAATAAATTAAAATATTAAATTTACATAAAATTCCAATTATAGAGCTCAGATAAATTCTGAGATATACTTTTGTTTCTAGAAGGTATTAATTACTGGCCTTAGCTCCAAATCGCGCTCTATATATACGGCCTTGGTTGTTTTATTTGAGTCTATGAAGAATAAATTTTATATGATGAATTTACTACTTAAATATTAGTCCTACAAACGTGAGTATAGTATACCAATAGGACTATAATTCCCACAGAATCATTATCCTATATAATATTCTTTTACTCAGTACTGAAAATAATTAATATGCCATTACAGCTTTGGGCAAATACGTTCAAATATTAAGTCTTATATCAAAAATCAATGGCAAATCACCCACAACATATCAATCCCAAATCAATCAATATTTTTGGATTCTGTGGAAAGATCTCAAGGATCCTGCTGTTTGTGGCATAGACTACAATAATTTCATTTGTACTTTCGACCCCGATGAGCTGAATGTGTTTTTTTACCTATACTTAATCAGTTAAAACATTAGTGTTCTCAATTTTTCATATGGGTCAGAATTCTCGTTCAGTTGCGTTCATGTATACTAAGGTATGAAAGCTATCTATGACATACGATCGGATTCTATTCGACCCGGGGGCCTATTATTGAATTACGAATGGTTTTTATTTACGAATTTGTTATACAAACGAAGTCGAAGTTGTGAAAAAGTTGTTCAACATAACGAGTGTGGTAGGATTAAATCTGTCAATATACAAATTGAATATTGTCAACTGTTTCATGTTTTGAAATATAATTTGTAAAAAATGGCTAGTTTTAGTGAATTGTCATTGTTTGCGTCTGAAATTGTTCAGGAATCTATGGAAAATCAATTTCGTCAATCGTTAATCAGTTCCTGTACCCTTAATTCATCGCTGGATACGAAAGATTTTGCAGCCAGTGCCCTGCAAATAATTTTTTGCCACCACAGATTTCCTTTCACCATACATTTTAAATCCTGCTAACTCTGGACATTTTCTGTTAGCTTTGTTTTGAATACAATATCATAAAAAAACAATTAATATGAATTTATGTACATTCCTTTCTCCAACTTTTCCAGTCCTTTTGCGCTCCGGGTATGGAATTTAATACTGATGTTAGCTTTTGCCACAATTCCGTGGCATGTTTTGAACTGAAAGAGTTATCATATTTACCAAATTTCAGTTTCGGGTTTTCCTCTAAAAACTCAATTATTTTAGTCTTTTGAGCATATGATATCGCACATCTTTTAACTCCCGTTATCATCCGTAAAATAGCAGCTGATTCGCTATTCGTTTGGCATAACGAATGGTTGAACCCCACTCGTTAAATAACGACGGGTTAGCGTTCGGTATATAACGAATGCAGATTTCAGGAGTACCACTTGTGTCGATTCCGAATGGTTTTGACAGTATAACGAACACGGAATGTGCCTTCGTTATTCAAGAATAGGCCACCTGATGGTATTTCTACTCGTTTCTTTCTCTCTGCTTTGCTTTTTCTGTTCCGCATATTTTCGCGTATATCAAATAGCAACCATGAAAGCTCGCGGCTTCGGCTGCAGACATGAAATTATCTTCGTCCTAGAAATTTGTGTTTCCTGTCCAAGGCCCTGGAAAGCATAATATCTGAACAGATCCATGGTGTGCCGCAAGAATAAGTTCTCGGACCGTCATTGTTTACCATATTCATAAACGATTTGCCGAAAGTTGTTCGTGTTGTAAAAGTTTACATGCATGCTGATGATAAACACATACATTTCAGCAGGAACATCGGGTTACTGGAGAATTGGAAGATCTTGAAGACATATTCAACTGGTCATTGGCCAACCAACTAAAGCTGAGTTACCCCACTATTGATTTGAACGGAACGTGTCTGTCACTGGTAAATATGATGTGAGGAATCTTGGGGTAATGATAAATTCGAATATGACGTGCTATGACCTGAGCGTGCATAAATCTAAATGTAAAATTTTTGGTGGGCCTAACCAGCTCTGGTTATCTGCTGACATACTGTCTGAGGACACGTGTCTCAGATTAGTGAAGACACTCATTTTGTCTCACTTTAGTTTTGGAAGCCTGAAATATACTGACATCGATAGTACATATATGTGCGGGGTAAGCTCAATGTGGCCTTCAATGATTGGGTCCAATTTATTCTTGGACTCCGATGGGTTGTTCATATTTCCTCTTATAAGTTTAAACTGGTTGGCTGTACATTGTTCACTTACCTTAACCTGAAAGCAACTGTCTACGGGAGATCTTACTTTGTTCATGTCATACGCTTGTAGAATATATTGGCAGAAATATTCAAAAATCTGGTTCTCTTTCCACTTTCAGGAGATTACTTGAAAATTATTTTGCCATTGGATCAAGTTGAGCTTTGGTATTGTATTTCTGGCCACACTTTCGATTCATTTCTTCAATTATTTTTTTCATTTCTTTATCGCTGATTCTGAATATGTCTTTTCTTTTTTTTTTTAATTTTAACTATATTTCTAATTAGTACCTATTTCGCTTTATTTTCTATAAGATATTTTGTATATTATGAGTATTTTATGTTATAGTGTAATTTTATTTCATTGTTTATGTTATTCAGATTGAACTTAATTAATTTAATGCATTTAATTTAATGTAATTAAACATACAAATGTATCTTCAGGAGATAAGGCACTTAAAAAATATTAGAATGTGTTATGTAAGCTTATTACAATATATATATCTATCTATTTAGCTTTGGTATATGAATGCGAGGATAACTAAATTCCGTAAGAATTTATTTTCGCTATCAACACTCATACAGATAATCAATGTTTAAAGAACTTTTATATAGGATCAAGGGGATCATTTTGAAATCGCATTCATACATATATCACAAATCATAGGAGATGCTTAAGTGTTATGTCGCGTTATACAATAAATAACACTACTTTGTATGCCAAGTCGGTTAGAAAGAATGACATTTCAATAATGATTATAAATGATAAGCCGAAAGAAATAAAAAATCCGAAACATAATGTAAAAGAAATGAAAAAAAAATTTTCTGTTCTTAAAATATAAAACTACTAATTTACAGAACTGCCAGACTAAAAAACTGCTAGAATAATTACCGATGTATATAACAAATTAAATTGCATGTGTGATTTTCATAAATAACTTGAGCGTAAGTTTATAGGCATATAATGGCAAGACATATGCTGCGGCCTTATTACTGAACTCGATCGAACAGAATCGAGCCGAGTGTAGAAAATTATTTAGACGAAAGAAACTTATACAAATTTCCACGAATTCTTATAGAATTTTTGCTATTCGATTTTTTCGCAGCCTGATCCGAACTGTCATCATGAAAAAGGAACTCAGGTAGGTATGTGCTTTATACGAATATTGTTTTGTTTTAGGCCTTTCCCTACTGTGCTGATGCAGGACTATAAATCAAATAAAAAAAATCCTTTATATACCTACATAAATCTAATGCACCGTAAATGATAAAGATATCACAGGGTAACACCAAATAATGGATTATGTTACAGTGGAAAATCGATTCTCCCATTGTAATTCAATTCTCGAGTCCTTCACAGTTAAGACCAAATGACAGTCGGCGCAGCATGCATCTTTGCATTATGCATTAGCTGTGATGCAAGGTTTGATATCATGCGATCATATGACGCAAGTCTTAATCGACGTATCATGATGCATGCTGCATGGTTTTGATAATTTCAAAATTTAACGCATGCTGCAACAGTTCTGCCAACATACTCAGTTAAAAAATAAATTTGACGTGTGATTATTATACCCTAGATGAAATATACAGGGTATACTAAGTTTGTCATTCCATTTGTAACGCATAGAAATAATTATTAATTAGTTGAGAGAAATTAAAAAAAATTCGAATTTAGTTGTTGAATTATAAAAGTGGTTAGCATTGCAAAGTTTCCTATGCTTCTTGCGATTTGAACAGCAAGCATCTTCGCAGCATGCATGATGGCTGCATGCGCCGATTGTGATTTGGCCTTTATACTAGGTACCGCTCTTTTAAAACTAACTGATTACATTAGAATTAGAATTGATCATGACATAGTACTTTTATTTTTCTCCCAGATTACTCAAAATACAGAGTACTCGCAAAATATTCTACAATAACTTTGAAACCATTAAAACTTTGACTGCACCTATTCATAAACTCTATTATCAAATGCAGGGTATCTCATTACAATCAAATTGGCTGTGGTACTTCACAACGCTCTGTCCTCTCTCGGTCTTTTTCACCATTAACCATATCATATCATGTTTGTTCAAAATTTATGCAAAGCATCAACAGATGTATCTCTTGCGATTGTTTGCGCTACTTGATGATGGCATGTTCAGGTTCAAGCAAAACTTTCAAGCAATATCTCAATAAGCACAATAAAATAATTTTTCCTTAATCCAACCATTAATTGATGGGTATCTACAAAGCACCTTATAAATAAAAAAATCGTGTTCACTTAATTGTACTTATTTCTCAGTAACATACCAGTTAATGTTGTAAAAAACTTAGGCCTATTAATTAATTGCGTTTATAATCAAGAATATCACATTACCATAACTATGGGTAAGAATTATAAAAGGGTACGCTACGTTATCATTGGTTCGCATTGTCATATGACCTACAATCTACTAGAATCCGATTAATCAAAAATCTGTTGATATGTTACTATTGATAACGTAAGGTGTATACTTACGTTTATGGGGATATGTATGCACTCTAAAAAAGGACTTTGACATTTTTTGTATGGGAGATGGACCAAGTGCTGTCCCGAATGAAACACTTAGTGCATTTCGTTCCTCAGGCCAACACTAATCTATAAACCGAAGCGCATCAAATTCTGTCCCAGGAGTCAAGATTCAACTCCCCTTCCCCTCCTCTGAGAGGAAAAATTGAAATTCGGGCTTCGTCTCCTGCCCCGCAATTAAGTTCCGCACCCAACCCTAAACACAACACCAAAACAAAAATACGCACAGTATAAACAGATCACAAATAACGCGAGACTCTTAAAAAAAACCTTAAAAAATATGTTAATTTAATTCCTCTCGGACTAGTATTTTTTTTTTATTTATACATTAATGCAAGAAACTTCTTGGAGGTACTCCCACTTCTGGACAGCAGTTGGTCCATATCTGTCAATGATTTTTTAGTGTAAATTTACTAATAAAATAATAAGAAATTAGTTACCTCGTATTATTATGGTAAATTTACCTCAAAAAGTAAATGCAAATTTTTACTCATTCATAGAGTTTTTTCTTTAACACACGTAGTATATTTTGCTACATGGAGTCAGTAAATTTTGATTAAATTTTACTCTACAAATTCTGACAAATTTTCTGTGATGTTACCAATATTTTCTGAACTCCGTTTCCATAAAAAGCTGACTCTTTCAGGGTCATTCGAATTTTTATGTTTTCTAAATATAAGTCTTCATTTAAAATTGCAGTTATTTTTTCACAATGAAAATATAAATGTTTGTTGTACATGTCAGTAAACTGAAATAACCCATATTTATTCATTAGCACAGTAAATATAACCTTTTCGAATGTAGGGTAAGACGTATCCTGAGTACGCAGTCACGAAAGCTGAGATAAGTTTAATTTTAAGTAAAATTATGACTATGAATTAATTTTACTGCATTCATTTAGGTAAATTTAAACCAAGTTAGAAGAAGTACAAATTGGTTGTAGTAAGCCTAACATATACATATGCATGCATACATCCAAATTTTTTCAATAACTTTTATCTACATATGATCAAGTCATATCCGACCTAAAGCAAAATACCCTCTCCAAAGTCCGCACGTGGTGTTAAAACAAAGATCTTAGCATAAACCCCAATAAAACGGTTATCGTTCCATTTACAAGAAGATCGAAGCATTCATTAACGGCTCCTCTTCTTGATAACACGGAATTGATATTTTCAGATGAAGTCAATAATCTGAGGGTAACTCTAGATAAGAAACATATGAGGAATTCACATCTGTCTAGAGTGATGGATAGAGCCCTGCGACCTCTCTACACGTGTCGTCGCTTCATTGGCAGAACATGGGGTCTGAAGCAAAAATTATGTACTGGTTGTATAGCATGGTTGTTAGACCCATGATCATCTATGCGGCCCTCGCATGGTGGCCAAAATCAAATCAAAAGACGGCTGAGGCTCTGCTTCAAAAACTCAGAGGCTTGCCTGTCTAGGAATAACTGGTGCCATGAGAACATGTCCTACAGCAGCCATGGAATCCTTACTAAACCTTCCACCCCTACACTTGCAGGTGAAAAAGGAACCGAGATCTTCAGTGCTTTTAGAGTGCAAAAGGAGAAACAGTTAAATCAAAGTGTATGGTTGGTCATTTAAGTATCTTAAAACAGATATGCTTCGAGCAAATGACGACAATATCTGATATATTCAAACCCAGGTATATTTTGTAAGGACCATCCAATTGATTCAGGAAGACCGACAGAAATTGATTTCCGCTAAACCGTCCTTCCAACAAGGACCTATGGTGCGGTATACAGACAGTTCAAAAACGAACAATGGGGTCGGACCTCGCGTATGCGGCCCCAAATGCCATATATCAAAGGTTCTGGGCTCTAGGGCCATTTATGGCTCTTTTAATGCAGGTATTCGAACATTCTACTATGGCCAATATCCCGACTTGGAACACGGTACTGTTGGTCTTATCTGGATTACTCTTTGCAATGATTTGTAGGTCTCTATAAAACCTTTCATAAAACTTAATGCGTAATTTGAACTCATCAACCCTATCCGCATAACATTATCAAAACCATCATAAAACTACTCCTCAATTCCTCTTTAAGATAAAAAGGCATTGGAAATACTATTTCAGAAAACCTTTTAGACTTGAAACTTCAAAATAAAAGTGATCTTTAAATTCATAATAATAATAATAATAGAAGCAAATAGATTTATATGTTCCATTTTATAATAATTTAATATGTTGAAATGTAATTCAATTTAATTTTAAGTGCAGTTTTAACAGTTTAATGTAGCAAATCTTACGGTAATTGAAAATTTACTGATTATATCATAATGGAAAATTAATAACGCGCCTCAGAAATAATTAAAATTAGAAGAGTTTAGAAATAATTGTAAAATTTATTTTTTTTATTTACACTATATTTAATTTTGATATTATTTTTAAGTACGTTCGTAATTGAAAGAAAGTTTGAAAATGATATCCCCTAGTTCTGAAATGGCTTAAATTCCTGAAAAAAATTAATTTAAAAATAACGCATTTTAAGCATAAAATGGCGATTTCAAATTAAAGCCCATTTGCTACTTGTACTTCCGTAACAAAACCGTTTGATATTAGGATGCCTGTGATTAAAACAATTCATTTCTATTGTAAATCTACTTGGTTTTAAGTAAAACCTTGCTGAGTGCTCCTAGACTGATATAATGCCATTTGTTATTAAATAAAACATTTTAGTTTTGTATAAACGCATTATAAAACTTAGCGTACTTATGACACTTGTATGTTTTGATATGTATTTGCAATCGAACATAAATCTTGCTTCTGACCTTTACCATGCTTTTATACTATTTATATAGCTAATAGTACCTATATGCATTATTCGTACGAAGCATTTTTTACTAATTTAAATTCATACATTTCGGAGAATTTTAAAATTTTTACCTTATAAAGGCGAAATAAATTTGTTTGACTTTAATTTAGTTGCTAATTTAACTGCTCGATCTTTTTCAAATCATCTCAGTTAAAACCGTTCTAGGTCTATTGAGACTCAAATAATGTTACTTGCTCTTGCATAAATCTATTTAGTTTTATATGTATCCGCGATGAAACTTATTTCGACTTGTCGATTTCTTCTTGACGTCTAACCATTTATAATCTAATTTATAATCTATCATCCGAAAGCTTTCTCATCTCTTTAAAGCAAGATCATCACCTAACCATTTCCGTTTTTTTAAAGGAGCATTAATTTTTAGTTCACCGTCACTAACCTTTTTTAGGATTAATATTTTCAGTAAGTTAAGCTGGACAGATAATATATTTTCTGTTGCCAAAGAAGCTAGAAATATCTTGGATTTCTTAAAAGATGTAAGCAATTTTTCGCCCAGTCAAATCCAGCGCTACAAATCTTATCTTATACACTATCAAGTCAGGGACAGTCTGAGAATGTCGACAGACCCCTCCAAAACTTATCAAAGAGAAACAAAGTTATCCTCATGTGGGTACCTGGCACAAAGGCAATAACATTGCTGATGCTCTAGCCAAAAGAGAAGCGGAAACTCAGTTTGTCGGACCAGAGCAATTTTGTGGCAGTTCAAAGTGTTACCTCAAAGCTACCTAAATAACTGGGAGAATAAACGAAAATCCCTGTATTGGGAAATGCTACAAGGACTTCGTCAGGCAAAAAAGTTTATCGACACC
>CAWVNZ010001796.1:83865-158292 GCA_963930735.1 Dioctria linearis | reverse complement strand
TAAATTCAAAATATACTTTCGTCATTCAGGCTTACTTACTAAGCCTGATAGTTCGTTAAAAAAAAATCGGATAATATTTTTCTCTAGTAATTCCTTTTCAGTGCTGCTATGGTGATAAAATGTATAAAAAAATTACCAGAATTTCACTTATCTAAGCTTTGGTTTTGATTTTTTAAATATATCTAGAATCTAAAGGAAATATTAGAATGCTCTTCAAAGTAATAGGATTGTATCTTTAACAGGAATAAGAGAATTTTGTTTGGTTAACGACTTATCTGATTTTCATGTCACCAGAAATTTTTCTTTAGATATCCTTCATGATTTATTTGAAGGAGTATGCCGATATGATTTAAGTGAAATTTTATTAAATTTTCTAAATAAAACTATTTTCTCTAGAAGTTTTAAATTCTAGACAGCAAATGTTTAACTATGGGGAAAGCGAAATAGGCAATATATCTCCACCTATTGAATTATCCCATTTGAAGTAAAAAAAGTTAAAAATGACAGGAAGAGAAATAGATCTTATTCCGATAAGTAATGAAGTTTGGACATTTTTCTTCACTTTATTAAAAATTATAGATATATTATCAGGTAGTACATTTGATGACTTTTTATTGAATGAGCTTAAAATTATAATTAGACAGCACAACTCGATGTATATCAATATATTTAATCAAATGTTAAAACCTAAATTTAACTTTCTGGTGCATTATCTTACCGCTATGTCTCAAAGTGGTCCGCTTAAATATCTTTGGACCTACAGGAAGCGATGAATAATGAAGCAAAAATTTATTGTAGAAATATCTCCAGCAGAAAAATATATCTTACACCCTTAGTATGAAAGCATCCTTGAAGTTTTGCGAATTCTTAAACGAATATTGTAATGGTTTTCCGGAAGTATTAATTTATGAGAGTCCAATTCTTTTAAATTTAAGATTTATTTCTCTCAATATTTAAAAGAGCCACCATTTCAAATATTAATTTTAATAATTGCAAGTCTTTAAAATGCATTAAATTTAAAGGTAGTCAGTACAAAATAGGATTTGTAGTAACAATAAAAACTGGAGACGATATTAAAGTTTTTGAAATAAAGAATATACTTCTAAATGATTTTGAAAGCCCATTATTACTGGTGGAAAAAATTCAAGTCCAGTAATTTTCTGAACATTTCAATCATATTATATAGGAATAAATCTAAAATTAACTATGTTTTGGATATAAAAGAATTTACAGGATCTGCAATTCACATTTATTATATAAGCAGTGGAAAAAAACTTATTAGAAATAAAGTTTTCTAATACATATTTGATCAAGTTTAGGTTTAAGATCTGTATTAATTATGTATTAAAAGTATAATTATACAAAATTATTGCACTTTTATTTATATTTTCTTATCAGTTTTAAAGAAAATTGCTGAAAAACAGAACCATACTTTAAACATATGAATTTAATAAGGATTCCTAACAATAAACTAATTTATAACAGTCCTATCTTATTAATAACTTTCCTTACTGTCGAATATAATCAATACGTTTCCTTATAAAACTAATTCGTCGGCAAAAATTAATACTTTTGCATATCATATTTATACTTCATTCATATTGAAGAGATTTTGTATAGGAATCATATCAATTCTATAGCGGAAATTTCAGGTTTTTTCTTTCAGTGTAGAATGTGCTATTTGCCTTTTTCCAAAATAATTCTGTTAGCAAAGTGGAGACGGAAGAAGCATGGCAGAAGTATTAAAAAAAGCACAGTCTCTTGAAATGGAGGATAATATTGGGATCCATTTCCCAACCAATTTTAAGTTGTTAGTACTTGTTGTAAAGAACTTAAAGAATTGTCCACTGTTATGTTCTAAATTTCCTCCCATCTTTACTTGAACTTTGAAAATGTGTTAATCGAAAATTTTCAAATGTGTCCGATTCCAGCGTGTAATTTATTCTGGCTTCTACTACAAGATCTCTACACTCTGATTCTTCCTCAAATAATATTTCGAAATGAAACAGTTTTTTTATTTCATTTTATTTAAGTTTATTATTATTTCATTATAAAAGAAAAACACTTCCAATTACGTTCAAAGTCTATTCGAAAAGACAATCTTTTCTTAGCGTTATCTTGCTTCAATTATCAAACTCTATCTTGAGAAATGATAAGCACAATAATTTGGTTCCACTGAAATTAAGAAAGGGCATCTAATTTACTAAACTTATCACTTTTCAATACAACACTTATCACTTCCTCATTTTCTGTTTTGTACAATAGTAATTTGAAAAGCTGAGAACTTTTCACTTTTCAACACTCAAATAAGTTTTTTCCAAGTTCCAAGTTATAGCCGGTAAGTTGTTGGTGCTAATAAGGCCCGATCCAGTTTATGACATGATATGAGTATAAAAAATTGTATCTGTTCTTTCCAATTGAGGTTATTTAGATATAAATTTTTTTTTCTTAAATAACATTAACGGACAGGTAAAAGCTGGTAATTAAGACAATTACCATTTTTGCGATTAACCCTTTAATCATACCCATCCCAGGAGAAACGTCAATCCTATCCTGGAGTCTCAGGTACCCCAAAAATGTTGGTTTATTATTACTAAGTAACAAACATTTAAGGAAATATTTTTATTTATTCTAATAAGTAATTAAATCAGTAATACAAAAAATAGGTTACAATTTTATTTGACATCTGGCCACATAGGGGATTTCGACACATGCCACATGTGATCTTCATTTTCCGGCCCTTTACTCTGGGGCACACAGCACACCTTTTTTGGCCATGAGAGCAGGAACCTGTGCTACTACAGGCCGCGACTTTTGTAAGATTCCTCCTAACAGAACTTGAAGATTGGTAGGCAAAGTTCGCCATGTAAAACTTTCCTCCATTTGTGGCGTAATGAGTGCCAAGGCCAGATTTTTCAAAACTTACGTCGCTTTTGATCTGGTTGTGTTGTTATTTTTAGGAGGACATATGAATTAACACCAGCAGTTGGTCCATTAAATTGTCCCCACATAGAGTTTTGTTGTAATGCTCCACCATCTCTGGTATTTTGTTTTTAGCATCTCGATCTGCTGTTGTGTGCATTGTCAATGACAGAATAACCACTTTCTTCTGTTTAGATTTTGGGCGGACAGTACGACAAAAGAGTAAGATCTTCCGAAAAGGCAATCTTGGCAGTATTTCGATCAGGGTTTCTTAGCTCTAGTAAAAGAGGAGGAGTATCTCTTTTGTTTTTTCGTTGTCTTCCTACAATAGTGACTTGTTTGTCCACCAATTCTTTTAGTACTGGTATAGAAGTGAACCAATTATCACAATTCAAGTTACGTATGGTGCTATGGATAGGCTCAGTCAGCGTCATTGTGTAAAAATGTGCAGACGGAATGTTTCTCGGAGCAGAGTCCTTGCCTAAAGGGACAACAGCTCGAATCATGTAACCAGTTTTAGAGTCACATTACATTATTATTTTTATTCCATTTTTTTTTATTGAAATGTGCATTTTGAAAACACACCTGCCTCTGAATTCCAGTAACATCTCGTCTAACTTACAGCAATAAGACGGGCTATATACATTATTAGAAACGTTGACGATGTGATCAGAAAGGTCTCTTATTGGTGCCAGTCTATCATTCTCTCGGCGTTCTTCTGTTATCTCAAGCAGTTTGTTGAAAACTCAAATTTGGCTTCATTGTAGCACAAAATAATCAACCCCTGAGTTTTTGTCCAAAAGTTCTTTGGTAGTGTAGTCACATGATGCATATTGAGAAATCCAGTCAAATAATAAAGTTCAAACAAAGCTACAATTTATATCACATTTGTATATTTAGCAAAAGAAGGACGAATATTATCAAAAGTTTGTATATTTGTATTTTTTTCTTTGTCTACTAATTTCAACATTAGTGTTTGTGACTATTTCTTCTAACTTTTCTTTTGTGAAAAAGATACTGCATGTTTCCTTTACTGTTGTTATTTGACGGCTACGCCTTGAGGTCCCTGAGTCCCCAAGACCTAGATCTTGCAGGTTTTACACCAGTCCACCTGTATCCGTCTTTGCCTTATAGATGATTTGGAACATTCAAAACACGGAGGAATTGTCCTGAAGAGAAATTAGATAGAGGTAAGTCGTCTTCTGGAGAGAATTCATTTGTGTCAACGTTAGCTTCAGACTCCAAAAGTGCCGATGACTCTGCACGAAAATCTTCGATGATTTCATCGATCTCTTCATCGTCAGAATTAATATGGTGCAACCAGCGAGTTATCTGCTCATCCATTTTCTCCATAATTATATCTTCTATACTTGAATATTAAAATAGCAAAGTTTATTGACAGAAACGCAGAAATCATTGAGGATAATGCCATGTTTGTAGATATTTTTCTACTACACAATCAAAATTATAAGATAATGTTACGGATAAAACTCACCAATGTAGATATTCTGCTCAAACCCTCACTTTTTGCCATTAATTTTACAAGAAACTCCAACTGTAAAATATTACACTGTTACTACCCTGGGGTCTCACGAACCCCAAAACAGGTATAGCTTCGTCCAAACTCTTAGGAGACTAACGCGTGACTGGCGACAAGATGTCCGTCGACACCATTTGAACATATCTAGGAGCGTGGGTGTGTTCGTTTCATAGTTTGTAAAATAATTACAACATTTTAGCCACTGGGGTTTCTGAGATCCCAGGGTGGGGTTTGAGGGTTAATTGTTAGTTATTCTTACGAGAAAAGCTAAAGGAAAAATTTCAAGAAAAGATCCAGAAATTGTAATTATTTTCTTTATATATATATAACGGTGTTTTTTTTTAGATTTTTCTTAAATATATAGCGGCAGTATTATGAAAATTATGAGCAACACAATTTAAAAAATGTGAAATTAGTATAATCGAGAAATTTACCGTGGTTCTGTTTTGTTTTGTCAAGTAAAAAATTACCGAGCGGATGATAACGTGTGGGACAACTATTAACCACGGCTAGATATGATCCAAGTTATATACTAGAAGACAAGGTATTCTCATTAAAAATTTTGACATATTTCAGCTAATAGCCTGTGACGTAATTCTGTGACTAATGTGTATAAATTTTTATAGGAAAGGCAGAGAGAGGAGAGAGACTATTGTATTCTCTGTATCGTGCTTTCCTATACATTTTTACGATAATTTGTCACTAATGGCGGAACGTGGTTCGTAATAGGAATACCATGTATTCTACAGGGTGGCCATGTACTGGTACTTTTTTCAGTCGATGATTTTTAGTACTTAATGTTACTGTACTAAAAAAAAATTCGACATATGAAAAGTTAAAAATATTCCATTTGTAGTCGTGTAGTCGATAGTAACAAAACAGCGTATTTTTATTGTGCAAGTGTATTATGAAAACGGTGGTTCAAAAAGAACAACATTTCGTAAATTACGTGAGAGTTTTGGTCGACGTGGACGTCCTACTGAGCGTACAATTGGAAAAATTATTGATCGTTTTCAAGAAACTGGTTCACTGGAAGGTCGTAGACCGTATCAGCATGTTCATCCAGTTCGTACTCCTGATGCAGTGGCAGCTGTTACTGAAAGTGTTTGTAGTGAAACAAGACCATCATTCAGGTATCGTTCACAGGAACTAAAGATTTCACGAACCACATTACGACGCATTTTGCATGTTGATCTTCATTTGCATCCATACAAAATTCAAATAATTCAACAATTGAAGCCACCAGATCATTTATAACGTCGTCGTTTTGTTGATTGAATGCTTGAACAAAATACGGGCTTTTCATCAAAAATCATCTTTAGCGATGAAGCACATTTTCATCTGGATGGGTACGTCAATAAACAAAACTGTCGAATTCGGGGAGCGGAGAATCCTCATGTTATTCACGAAGCAGAAGTTCATCCTTCAAATCGTAACATGTTAACTGTTGCTTTGTGGCCCAAATTGAATGAATTATGTGTCAACGACGCGACGTTTAGTTTCAACAAGACGGAGCGATATGCCTGAGGTCCTGAGTTAAAAGCAAACGATAAGAGACTTCGCAACAAAACTGTTTCAGCTATTCGTAATGCAAAGTTATCCTACTTTAATCCTTAACTTGACCCAAACCTACGAACTAAGATGATATGGAGGAATATCAAAGAGGCGGCAATTATTCCTAAGGCTGATAACTCATGCTGTTTCGATCCGGATGAATTGAATGTTTACTTTACAAATAGTGCAGAGCATAATAATTCCTTTGAATCAGATTCTCGTATGATAAGGTAGTATTGGCATTTATATCTATAAAATCTAAGCCTAGTTGTCTTGATAACATAGACATTCGCTTCCTTAGGCTTATTTTCCCATACATATTTAGGCCTATCTTGCATATATTTAACACAGCAATTACCTCATTCCCAGCTCAGTGGAAGGTTGCAAAAGTATACCCAACGAAGAAAAAAAGTCAAGCATCTACGCTTCAAGATTTTAGACCCATGAGTATTCTTTCTGTGCTGTCGAAAGTATTGGAACGCTTGTTATACATTCAAATCCAGGAATTTATTGATAGTAATAATGTATTTTCCGATCAACAGTCTGGTTTTAGAGCTAAACACAGTACTATTACTACTCTGCTCTATCTTATTGAGAAGGTTCGACAAATCATTGAACTGCGACAACCCACAATTCTGTGTTTACTCGACTTTTCGAAGGCCTTTGACTCGGTGGATCATCGTATCTTATGTTATAAACTACTTAGTCAGTTTGAATTTTGTACTTCAGCAGCAAACTGTATGTGGTCCTATCTCACTGGTAGACAACAAGCTACTGTACCTTACAATCGTACTTCAGGTTTATTACCTCTTTGCTCAGGTATACCGCAAGGTTCAATCTTGGGACCGTTATTATTCACCATATACATTAATGATTTGATACTTGTCCCGGAATCTTGATCAATACTTTTGTATGCTGATGACGTTCAGCTATGTCTTCCAGCCAATGTTGACAATTTATACGTCAGTGTTGATGAATTCAATAATGATTTATCTCGAATTAGTGCGTGTGCTGCGGATAATAAGCTGTTGCTGAATTCAATTAAATCGCAAAGCATAATACTTTTTCATAGACCAATTACCACCGTGAGTGTCCCGGCATTGTATCTAAACGGTACCCGCATAGAATATAGTGAAATGGTAACTAATCTGGGCATGACTGTGGATGCAACGTTGACATGGCGTTATCACATTACCAAAACTGTTGCCAAAGTTTATGGTGGCTTAAGAAACTTATGGCGTCATGCAAAGTATACACCTTCTGAGCTCCGTGAGCGCATCGTCAATGCACTTTTAATTCCCCCGCCTGCATATATTCCAATGTTGACAGCATTAATCGTAGGAAACTTAATGTGGCGTATAATGCTTGCGTGCGATATATTTTTGGTCTCCGGAGATATGATCATATATCTGAATTTTCTAGGCAGATTTTTGGCTGCTCACTGGATAATTATTTAATATTCCGACTTAGTGTCATGATATATATGATAATAAACAATCATTGTCCTAATTATCTAAAAAAAATTCTAGGGTTCCTCCCATCACGTTGTACCCAACAAATTAATCTTCCAAGGTTTCAGACTTCTTTTAGTTCGCGCACCTTTTTCATTCATGGTGTCAGAGTCTGGAATAATCTTCCTCTGGATATTCGTATGAGTTCCAGTCCTGGGAATTTCAGATTGAGAGCCTTACAACTTACAACACTTTAGGAGTTCATAATCTTATATCCGTTACATATTACTGCTATCTGTTATACAATTGCATGCATGATGTTTCTATTGTTTAAATATTACTCTTTTTTCATCCTATAGCTATATGTCTTTTCACGTCCGATTTTTCTAATACTATTGCTCCTATAATTGGTCTTATCACATTTTTATTAACAATGATCTTAACTTTTAGCTTGCTTATTTGATTAACTTTCAGTGCTTTCGTTTGATAGGTTTCAATTGTAGATTAAATACATATATGAAATTACAACATTTGAATTTTTCTAACTCAGAGTTTGCGCAAATTAATGAGAATTGTATCTCAATTGTGCTCTTAATAAAAAATTATTATTATTATATGCCACACAAGTCCTGCAACACTCCATTTTTTGTCAAAAAAATTTGCCGATCGCTTAATTTCAAGAAATTCTGAAGTACCTTGGCCACCAAGAAGCCCGGATTTAACACCACGTGATTATTTTTTGTGGGATTATTTGAAAGCAAAGGTGTATGCTAATCATCCACAAACGATTCAACAACTTAAACACGACAATTCGAGCTGAAATTGAGATCATTGATCCACTTTTATTGGAAAAAGTCATCGAAAATTTTGATGTTCGGATGCAGGCCTATAGACGACGCCGTAATGGGCATATTAATGATTTTTTTTCATACTTGAATGGCATAGAGCCACCTTTCGTTATCAATAAAAATGTTTGACTTTTCATACCAAAATGTGTGTTTTATTTACAAATGAAAACAGGACTAACAGATGGCCCCTGGGTCTGATCCATTGTTGAAGTTAAGGAAGTCACGTCTTTGGCTGTGATTAGCCAGGGAGTCTATATTAAAATCGCCAAGTAAAGTGATCGTATCATAAAAGGAGCTCATTGATAGTACTCTCGGATCTTTATACACAGAGTATCAGTAATGTATCACAGCACAGCGTTAATTCGAGAAGAAAAAAAACTCCACTTGAGATAGTTACTATCTTTGTAGGCCATGCTATGTAATAATCGAGCGAAGTAATTTCAGTCTGGTCGTCCATATTACAGTTGAAAAGAATATTTTTCGAATAATTTAGAATCATCGTGTTAATAGAAATCGAAAAAAAAAAATTGCATTCCAATTGTTTTCTCTTCACTAAAATGCAATCCGCAAAAATATTCTTAAAACTTTCTGAATTTACCCCAAAGTGCTTTTTATGCCACAACTCAATTTCGTATAACTCTTATCAAAATCCCGTAAATATCCTGGAAGCCTCCTTCCTTCTATAATGCAAAACTTATTCATCAGAAATATCATCAGTGTCAGGGTGAAATACATAAATGAACCATCAAATTGGACCTCGATGAATATAAAACTGCTTACAGAACTCACTCCAAAGATGCCTATCGCCACTTAAAGGCTTTAAACTGTGGCAAAATTGGATCCACTGACACCATTTCTTCCCCGGAAAAGTTTTATCGCGAACATTGAGATATCGAAAATGTTTTTGTTTTTATGGCACCATTCCACGTGAGCACATCGCCTTCGAAAAACATCGAGGTGGAGAATAGTTTATGTCTTCATCGCTCCGTTCCTCTATTGATTTTATCCTTAGTATGCGGAGGAACGCAGAGAATATGTTTACCCCGAATGCATTCCAATAAATTTGTGTAAATTATATGGCGATATGAATCAGAGGAAAGTGCTGCTGGAAATGTTTTGCTGTTACTTTCTGGGTTTAAAAAATTTTATTTTATTGCCATTTCGGGATATTTTATGAAGGAAGTGCACACATATAAAGTAAATGGGCACGCAATCATCTTCAGCTATTTCATTTCTTGATGTTAGTAAATTTTAGAAGTTTAGCAATGGGCTCATTTCCATTTGAATAAGTTTCATTCTTGATGCCTGAAAAAAAAAATGAATGGAGTCAGATAATATGAAGATAAAAATTCTATTTTAGTAGGATATCCAGGATTTTTAGTAGGGAGTTCTAGAATTTAATGAGGGTTATGAATTTATTTGTAAATTATATATTTCCGAGTCAATTGTAAGAGCAATGATATCCTTTGACGCATTAAATGGAATAAGTGAAAACTCCTTATGACCAAAAGAATAAAGCTGTTAAATTATATAAAAGAGACACTAACACAGTTAATACCCTAGAAAGACTGTGTCCATAATCTAAAATTAAGTCATTTTAACGACGAAAATTAGATCATCTGAAATGTCATTGACATTTATATACCACTTGACAGTTCCTCACTGTGAGTAACGATGATGGCAGTGTTGAATAATTTAATTAAATGCTATCAAGAAAATTTGCGAGCATTTGCTGTAATTTCAAAGCATTTAGACATCGTTTTTGTTGAAAGAGGTAAAAAAGAACAGAAAAGCTGCAAAGAGATTGCGTCAACAGGCAGCAATTTTGGGTTCGACATACCTTTCAAAGTACAAAAGCAGAAGGATTTGGACTTTGGTGAATTCACTTGATGTCCTTTATGTATTTTATTTTTAGTACCGAAGCAGCATTTACTGGGAAAGTGAGGCTCCAATCCATACAAAAAATAAGTTTAAGGAAGACTTTCGGGTTAATGAGAAAACATTTCACTATCTTGTACAAAATTTGAGTTGTCTTGAACGTGAAAATACTCAATGTATTAATTAAATCAATACGTACAATTACAAATAAACTAAAATTACAATTTCGTCTTGAGTTTCAATTTCGGGAAAACTCTCCACGCATAGCTCTATGTTGTTGTATCTGAAAGCACCCAATATCTTATGTATTTTGATATACAGGGTGATTCTGATCAAGATACCTTCCGGTATACCACGCGATTCCTTGAGGTAAGATGATCAAAAAATTGTTCCACATACCCCCCCCCCCCCCCCCTCCCTCCATCCCTAGAAACCTTTCTTTAGGAGTTACGGCCAGTTGAAGATTTCGCCAATATTCGTGAGAATAAATGAGTATAACTTTTGAACCACGCTATAGATTTTGGTAAGTGTTGGCTTATTACATAGCCAAGAATAGTAGCTGTCGAAAAGTGTATTACTCTGTATATTTTAATTAAGCGTCTTTAAATTATTCCCAAATATTTCCAAAATTTTAATTTTTTTACACACAGAAAGTTTTTGAAACAAATAACGGTGTTTATGAAATTTGTGTGTAAAAAAATTTAAAATTTTGGAAACATTTGAGAATAATTTAAAGATGCTTAATTAAAATATACAGAGTAATACACTTTTCGATAGCTACTATTCTTGGCTATGTAATAAGCCAACACTAACAAAAAATCTATAGTGTGGTTCAAAAGTTATACTCATTTATTCCCATCATGGTTCACGAATATTTTCAACTGGCCACAACTCTTAAAGGAAGGTTTCTTGGGGAGGGGTATGTGCAACAATTTTTTGATCAGCTTACCTCAAGGAATCGCGTGGTATACCGGAAGGTATCTTGATCAGAATCACCCTGTACAGTGGCCAGTTAGATGGGCTTCCACCAGAAGGGCCTGTTATTTTCCGCTCCTGTCTATGAAAATTAGAAATAAAATACTTTCAAGTTTAAATGAATGTAAAATATATTTATATTACCTATATTTCTGAGTCAAGTTGCTAATTTTTACTTGAATGTCTTTGCCTTCCAAAGCCACTTGATATTATTTGTTGATCTGATAAATATGGCCATTCTTTCTTTGGCTTCTCAGTTTTCTTATATTTTCTGCCCACAATTCTAACAAAAGTATTTCTGCCGCTCTGGGCCAAACTATTCGCTCCTTCCCCATACTTTGTTATTCTTTGAAAAAGTCAAATATTAATCAGCTGATTCCTGTCATTGCTGACTTTATTGGAAAAACTTTCCAGTTTCCAATAAATTTAGCTAATTTTAATGACGGTAGGTGGTACTTTTAACTGCAATTTCACTAAATGGAGTAAATTTTGGCCCATTTGAAGATGAAGTGAAATGTTCCAAATGGGTCCATGATGGGTTTTCATTTGTGTGAAACACTGCACATTTGATTCCATTTAATCAAAAATTAAGTCATTATGGACACAGTCTGTCTAGGGTATAAGTCTCGTCCATACAAGAAGCACACATGTTTTCTTGGAACATTCAGTTATTTTATATATTACGATTTCTCTTTTGGATTTTTACCGGGTTAAACTTAATTTTGTTCAAGAAAGAATTTTTTGGGATTCTCCGGTATATAGCAAAAGCTAGCAAATGTTCTAATTTGTTATTTCATCACACAACTAATTAACAACAAATTTAAGTTTAACACGGTAAAAAATCCAAAAGAGAAATCTTTTTATTTATTTTTCCTCCTGGGCTTGTATAGGAGTGTTTTTTCCTCATATAATTCACACCCAGAATTTATTCTGAGTTTATATGAGAAGAGATCAGTTTGATCTATTTTCAAGCGTCTGCAGCAGGCAGAAAACCAAGCTGCACCGATGAGTGGAAGGTTTTCTGCTGACACGAAACGCTTCTTCTTCTTCCTTTTCTTCTTTATTTTTCAGCCCACTACGTGGCGTATACAGGTTCGATTCGCTTCGAATGAATCTGCTTCTTTAAAAAAAATTTTTTTTTTTTAATAAATTAAAAAAATTGTTTTTCTATTTTTCTCAAACTTTTCATTTCTTTCTTCTTTTTTTCAATTTTTCATTTGTTTTTCAAATCACCCAATTTCGCTATTTGGGACCTGTTTATGAGTCAAACCAAGACTTGAAACTTGTCACCAAAAATTAATGAGTTGTGTGATGAAATAACAAATTAGAACATTTTTTAGCTTTTGCTATATACCGGAGAATCCCAAAAAATTCTTTCTTGAATAAAATTTATATGTTACGTATTTATATTTTTTATATAAAGGGTGTCTCAGAATGTTTTTCGTTTTTGATACTTAAAAATAAAACACCAGAATTAATTCAAACTCGATATAATTACTCTCAAACCAAAGAGCAGCTTTTGAATTTTGATTTATGAAAAACATCCATCTTCACGCTAATTTACCCTTTTTTCTCTGATTCTTTGCTTTAAAGCACTCAAGTTGGGTGGTAATGGGTTGAATACTTTACGTTTTAAGTTAGCCCATGGAAAAAACTAGCAGACGTCAAATCTAAACTCCTTAGTGGCCAGTGACTGATTACTTTTCCAGGCAATAAATCGTATAGGGAAGCTAACGAATCATTTGTGACGTAGAAAGTGGCTGGTAAAATGTGTTGCTGTTGCAGCTAATATGGCTTTCATAACTGGAACCAAAATGGTCTAAGCGTGATCGCGGTTATCCTAAAACAAGTAAGGGCCGACAATTCACTGACTTGATATAGCGGCCTAAAAGACAACCTTCGGCAAGTATAGCGGTTTCTGATGCAATTCCAGTTTTCTATATTCACGTAACCGTTGATATAAAAATCGGATTCATCAGAGAACCACATCTTATTAAAGCTCCTATAAAACGATTTTTCAATGTCCTGAAGAATTCGACTCGTTTAGCAGGATCATCGTGCTTCATCCCTTGCAAAAGAACAATTTTATAGGGACGAAAATGTAAATATTTTCGTATAATGCGGTACATCGCGGATCGTGGATTTCTTGAAATTTAAGGAAGTTGCGTGCAATCACAATGGCTGCTGAGGATCGTCCTTAACAGACTGACGAACGTGCTCGATATTCGTGATCGTTCTTGATATTCTTTTGGGCCAAGTTATTTATCCGGCATTGTGTTTCCGGTATCTTCAAATTTGCGCAACCTATGCTTGTTTAAATTCACACTTTCCTCATTTCAAATGGTCGTAAATTGCTATGTGTCTGGCAAAAATGACAAACAATAGTGTAAGGTTGCTGTCAGAGTGCGCGTGAGAAACCGAGCAAAGTTGATGTCAAAGCGTAAAGCGAGAAAGCTGGCTGTGCAGTATTTTATTGCTTAAGAGGAGTCAGTACTCAGAAAAAGTTTCAATTTAGACACCAGCAAGCCTGTAGGCAATAAAATTTACTATACGTAGGTTTGTGTGAAAATTCATATAAAATTAGCCTAGACCGAAACCATTGACCACATCAGAGACATCTAGTGTAAAAGAGCGAAACCCAACATGCTACAATTTAAGACGTAAAATGAATATTGGCAGTACCAATAAATTGAAAATTTTTGACGAGCATTAACTCTCCCAAAATTTTTTTCTTTGCACATAATTGTTTGCTTTGTATTTCAACAACTTTCAACGAAATATTGCAATTTCTCGTCGGTCAAATATCGGGAGCAAAGACATGTACTATTAGAGTCAAATAATTAAAAAAAGGCGAAGTTACAAATGAAAAAACTCAACGTTATTTGCTAGATCTAGGTGTTCAGGCAGCAGACACATAACATACATAAAACAATGCGTTTAATTTCCCTTTAATAATTTCTGTATAATTTGCTCTTACTTATTTAGTCGAAATACAAATTGCTCAATTTCTTGCATTCATTTTTAAAATTAAAATTTCACAATAATTTTGTATAGTCAGCAATTATAAAAATTCCATAGCTCCTAAATAATTCAATTACTCGCTTTGGAAATATCAGCATTGTTTTGCATAAATAAATTTTAGCAGTATCAAATTACGTTTGAAAATTATTTCCAGCGCAAATGAAAATATGCGATCAATTGCTTATTTGCTACAATCCGAAAATTGATTACATATAAAAAGTCAATAATGAATAATAAATTTGTCATTTAGTTTTCAGTTTGAAGAGAAATTTGTGTTTTTTTAACGTCGTCTGTACTTCATACACTGCGCTAATTATAGGCAGAACATCCAAAAGTTCAACAGTGTAATGGTCCAAAAAGCCTTGCACAATTCATCAAGGTACTAGTCCATGAACCGTTGACCTATCTACCCTACAACAAGAGTCCAAGTACAAGAACTTGTACTCTAGCGGAGAAGAAAAGACTTTCTTCGCTATACAACCATTTCTCCGACTAAACAAACCATCCAAGCGTTTCACACCAGTCTTTTCCCCCCACTATTTGGGTTTGGCGGGTAACAGTAAAAAAAAACGAAGAACATTTGAAACATCCTATGTTACTCCTCTTGCAGCATTAGCTACTAGTCCAGTGAAAATTAAGTCGGGTGAGGTGACTCAATTACAACTCCAAATGGAAGGGACATATTTTCACTTCAAACATGAGGTTTTTCAAGAATGACCTTGACTCATATTTTTTAATTTAAATTTTCGTAAAAAAACTAATAACTGCAAAAAAATTGAGTACATAGTTTTTTATAGCTGGGGCAACTTACTTAGCCCATGCATGTGCTGTCGTCTTAAACCAACCGCACTCTATGATTCCAAACACAGCATGATAGAAAGGAGATAGGGAGAACATAAGGAGACATAAGGAGAGTGACCGAAGTGCTATTGTATCCCATTTTTGAACTTTCGCATATTATACATAAGCCCGAAGAAAGACAGACGATGGTAGACTGTTCCACATTTGCACAGTTCGAGATAAAAGTCACTGAGTTATATCCGGAACCGTCGAGAGTATTTTGTTGTGTGAAGTAGTGTGAAAGATAAGCACGGCTTGAGGTATATTCCGTTAATCACCCTGTAACTCCAAAAGGGTTGAACTGCCCCCCAGCCTGCCTTACAGTCTTTTTTTTTTTGGCTCGGTGAGTAGTATCACCTTTTTCCCTATGGACGTCTGAGCCAGAAACACCCTGTTTATGGGTATAAAGAAGTAATTCAACTGACATTAATTAAACATCCAACATTTTTCACACTACGCATTATGAACTTGTTCGTCTTATCGCAACCTTATAAAACCGACAAATTAACCATAAATAAGTAAAATCTAGCCGATAGGCCGCAAACCATCCACTACAACTGTAATAAACCTTCCTCGTGTCCTCCCAATACTCTGACCAGAGCGAAGGAAATTAAGGGAAAAAAATTTCCAATTACTCAATTCATGAAAAAATTATTTCTCCACACTCCTCGATACTTTGACATTTTTAATGAATTGCAAATAAACCGGGAATATTTGTTGGTAGCCCTCCACTGCCACTCCCACCCACCACCGGACAATACTGCACCAACACTCGGGGTATAATATCTACCCGGGGTCCCTGTGGGCGTCCGCATATGGGCAGATTATCGAAAATTAGTAGAAAACATAATTTTCCGCATGAGCGAATACAACACCGCATGACTGTCATATCGCTCATCAAAAATTTATTGCAACTTCGTTGGGCCTTTGCTCTTTTTCCATATTATGAAGCCCCGATATAAAATGCACTTGGCCGACTCTACCGAAAGCATGGGGTGTGCCAGCTCTTGCACGGTGTGGTGGTGATGTGGCGGCGGCGGCTCCTTTTATTTAAGCGCGATATAGATAGAAAGGTACCTCATAGGATCGTTCTGTGCACGTAACAGGAACTATGAAAAAGGATATAGCCGCCGCCCCGCCGCCCGTTATATTAAGTTTTACCCTCAAATCCCCAAGGATTCTAGTATCCCTGTAATAGAAAGTCCTAGATATATAGCGAGCAGCCACAGAGCATAGACCAAAAAACCGAAACGAATTTTTTTTTCGCTTTGCCAATTATTTTTGTGTCATACGTCGTCTGTCCGCATTCGTGTTTCTTACGATTTCAGGGATACGTGAATTCGGTCCGTAATCTGTCACCAGATTCGAGGGTATATACATGTTTAGGGATGAAGTATACAGTTTTGAGCTGGCTTAGGGGAAATGTATATAATTCTGGACTTTGATTGAGTAGACTTACTTGAGTCAGAGGGATCAGTAGCAGCCGCTTCACTTGCAGCAAATATAATAACTTGATGGAGTCCTTAAAACGGATTTATTTTTATTTGTTTTGAGTTAGCGGAGAGATGTCGTATGTATCCGATTTCAAGGAGATTGAGGAAGGTGATTACGTTATGGGACCGCAGTACTTATGGGATAAGTAGTAGAGTGGGGGTAGGAAACTTATGATATTATAAGGAAGAGCCGTTCTCGCGGTTGATGCTTTGTTGCTTTATTGATTTTATTAATGATTCTAGCAACATTTTAATAGCATTGAGGATTGTAACGTTGTGCAGGGTTAGACAAAGCTTACAAATTTTATCCACCTTATAGCATTTAATAATTTCACACTTTTTAATTTGGACATGGTCAATTTTGATAACATCTTCTAAAATCTGGCGTTACCTTCCAGGCTGTAGACAATGTCACCCTTCTACTGTTACTCAGTTCCTCAATTCAATGAGAGTAAATCGAATTGAAAATGGAATTACTTTCCAATTTAATGCATTCTATGGAAGTTTGCATATCATAAATCACTCACGCATGCGCCTTAACATTGAAGAAATATTTTAAAATTATAGACCTGACTATAAAAGCTGCCGCGATTGCAAGTCCTTATTTTGTCAAACCAATGAAGGTCTACGTAGCCGAACAGTGTTCTATAACTAAATTTTTAATGTGTGTAGTTTGAATAAAGGTACAGTACCGTCCATTAATTTAACATAATAATTTTGTTTTTTAAGAAAACTTATGCTTTGTAAGGTGTAACGTGCAAGTTTGGTTCTACTTTATTACAATATTCTCAGACACATTTCCAAGTTTATTGATGAGTATTTTGCTCTGTTTTCTAAAGCTATAGACCTATTTTTGAAAACGAATATTTTGTTCTGGTAATGCTGTATAATGCAGGGCGCACCCATTGAATAAATAACTAATAAGGAAGCGGGGTATCGTGCGAATACAGTGTACGTGTTTAAGCAATTCAATGGGCGCGTACACTGCTGCCGAAATAGTGACTTTTTGTCGACTACGAGTCACTATCGAGCGTTCACTCAATTTTTAAAGTAAACGACTACGCTTGACTACGACTATCGTAAACTCCGCACTTTGAATGTACCAAATAGTCGACTACATTCGACTACGATCAGGAGGATAGCCGATCGCAGTCTGTTTGACAGCACTACACTACGACAACGACTACGCTACCGAAGTGGCAGTGAACGCGCCCAATGAAAGTCAGACCGTATGATCGGTAGGTGAAAATGACAAGATCGCTGTGCATTATTTGACAATTCTGCTTGATTTCTGACATTTCATTGTGACAAGTACATTAAATTATCAAAGGCAACGCCAAGATATATTAACTGAAAATAAGGAGGGGCTAACATTTTATTTATTTTACATAGCAATTTGGATTATAAAAAATGTCCCCCTTCAAATTGTCACGAATTCATTACTGCCATGACGAAACGAATACAAGCACAGCGCACTAATTTCGCCGAGTGGCTTAGATTTTCTTCCGATCTGTCGTTTCCTTATTAGTTATTTATTCAATGAGCGTACCTATCCTGTCGTAAGTCATTCTACCACATTCGCAGCAAATAGAGCTTAGTTGGTACCGATTAGTGAACAAAGACAGAGCGATACACGTAGGAACACGTCCTTATTATCAGTCTTTCATCACAATTGAACGCTGTGACAGTTCTAACGTATAAGTGCACGATAAATAGATTACTTTGCGATAATAATAAAAAAAAAATTACCGCGATAAAGGAAATGTCAATCGAAAGGCGTGTTACCATAGTTACCAAGTGAAAGGCAGGGGCTTATTTTGCAATCTGTCGCTGCTCAGATAAATATTTCCCTTAGTGGACTGCAACGGATTCTAAAAAGATATGCTGAAACAGGAAGTTTAACGGACTGCTCACGTCCCAGTCAGACTCCAGTGACCTCAACAAGAAGGACAAGCTCATTATAATGTATAACAAACGGGATCGGTTTCAAACGGCCTCCGAGTTACGTATTGCGCTACTGGGATAAGTCCATGTTGCTTTTAACCATCAAGCGACAAGTATATAGAGCCAGAAAATCATTGCTGAGGCCCCAAAATAAGATGAAGAGATTGGCGTGGACCAAGGTCCATCGACGCTGAGCTCATGAGCAATGGAAACGAGTGCTTTGCACGGATGAGTCAAATTTTGGGATTTTGGACTCTAACTGACGTTCATATAACCGTCGCTTGCCTGGGGAGCGTATGAAAGAAAAATGCATACAGGCTACATTCAAACAGGAAGGAGGTTCAGTTATGGTCTGGAGATCTTTCGAGAGGACGTTGGGTATTTTAGTGAAAACTGAAGGTGTGTACAATGGACGCAAAGAGTTACCACAACATTCTGCAGCACCAAGCAATCCCATCTAGTACTCGCCTGTTTAGCCGTTGTTTCACACTATAGCAGGATAGCGACCCGAAGCATACCCCCTGGTTCTCCAAAAACTACATAAAGACCGAAGGGAGTCAAAAGTTGATCAAAAACATAATTTCGCCTCGGTCGAGCTCTGATTTAATCCAATACAAATCTTGTGGGATTACTTGGACAGGTGCATTCGGAATGGGCGAGTACCAAAAATTTATCAATTTAAAAGGTCTTTATTAATTCCATCCATTGTGAGGACGAAAGGAATGATTTGTGAATAGCACAGGTTACTCATGCAGCTGAATGTGGCTCACTCCACTACTGAGCTTTATTCGGTAGACAAAGCACTTAGTTATCTTTACGGCTGTAGGAATTAATCCATTGTAAAAAAAACACCCCCTAAGTATTTTATCGACTAGTTCAGCCAGCTCGGCATTTTGTTATATTCCCGGAAATTTTCGCATCTACGATAGTCTAGTTACATCAGTCAGATTTTGGTGTTTATATCAACGATGGGATGCAAAGGGATATAAAAGTAGAACTTATATTCAAAAGAGTAGGTCTGTCAACTACATAACCCAAGCCTTACCACCTTAACAATCTAGCTTACTACCTTAATGGAGAACTCATTATATAATAACATCAGAGGCTAATCACCTAAGAAATCATCCCTACAGCTCCATGAGTATTCTTTTCAAGCACACAGATCTAGCAAATTTTTTTAGTCTGTCTGGTTCCAGGACTAAAAGAAACTTTTGCGCCTTCGTTGATATTTAAGGGGGTTTTCCTGCATTTCAGTTTTATTCATATTGGACTCAACCACCAAAAATGGAATCGCTATCGAACTTTCCGGTATTGTCACCAACTCTGTCGCTGAAAGACGTCATACTTTTTGCAATATGACCAGCAAAAAGTATGACGTCTTTCAGCGACAGATTTGGTGATAGTACCGGAAAGTGACACACCTAGGGGTGAATTTAGTCCCCCCTACTATGGTTGTCAGGTGTCAAAATCCTAATCAATTTTACTACGAAATTCAGGGATATACAGATATATCCGATCTAATCCAGATTGCGTTCCAAATAATCTCCAGCTGATGATGGAAGAATGAATCTTCAAACCAATCCAGTCAAATTACAAGCAAAAGGAAACTAAACTAACATGCACCAACGTTTGATAGATCAGTGATTGAATTATCAAAAAAAGTCGAAGATCGAGGAATTAGCTTAGATATGAATCTTACTGAGGATTATACGTTAGAAGACTCTGCACAAGTCATATGAACTTAACATACAAGTAGAGTTCAGAGCTCAAACAAAAATCATCATGTGCTGATATTTTATTGATCGCAAGAAAGATATTTTCATATATATTACACTCGGATGGTGATCAACAGCAAAGACTAAATATATAGAACTGGATCTCTTTTCATTATATATGTAAAGAAAGAGGCGACACACTAGGCAATCATGTTGATCATTTCAAAATTCCTCAGACATTCCTAGACAATTCGGTAATGAACTCAAACTCAGATGTAATCTTGAGATAAAAGGAAAATTTAAAACCCATTTCATGTGATCTTTTGAGATCGCGTGAAAGGGTATTTGCCAATGTACTGTGTATCGTACATAACTTTGGGAACTATTTAAAATGAACTGTAAAAATGTTTTAGTTTATTTTCTCCTAAAATGTAATAAACGATTTTTCCTCTCAACGCATCCCTAGTTTCAGAAAGATGCTTTAATATTTTAAAACGTTTTCAGATATTTGGAATTAGTGTTGCCAATTGATTATAACAAAAATACAAATATTACTCTGGTAAATATTGAGCGGGGGAGGATTAATCACGTCACATAGGTATATGCGTGATGTGCTTAGTGCCTGACCCACATATCAGGCACTGAATGTTGTTTTTTGTTTTTTTTTTGTTTTTTTTTTCAGGTACATAATCTACAACCAGTGCATTATGCTCGCTTGGGAAAAACTATGTGAAATATGGTAGGTGCGTGACCAACATATTGGCGCTACAAGTTGTTCCTCATTTTTGCCGTATATAATGCAAACGAATAAGCTGCGTTCGATTTCTTTAAGCTCAACGGAAAGTCTTTAAAAAGTGAAATTGGCTATTCCTAATACACGAATCGATATATATCGGAAAGCGTGCCCAACTTCTATATGAACTCTAGTTTCTCAATTTTCGCCCCTCTACAAAATTTTTCCTGATCATCAATTATCAAGGAAAACCGATCGATGATATAAAATAAAAAGCCGATGGATTGCTAGAGAAAAGCTAATGTTTTTTTTTTATTTTTGAAATGTCGAACAAGTGAACAAGATACTCCCGACACACGGTAAGGCCTCTTATTCTCAAATTTGAGAAATTAAGAACAAAATTCACAAAAAATAGATGATCGCAAACCACTTACTGAACAAGAAATGTTGGAGCACCTGGCAGATCCGTCAGACATGGACGATGGATTAGATGACGATCAGATCGAATCTGTTGACTCTTGAGCCACGGATCGCGGCTGTGTGGAATAGGTGGTCAGCCGTATCAGAAAAGTATAGTTGTCACGAATTTGTATAACAGCTGATTTGATTTGGCTTCAAACTATGTTGCCTTAGGGGTCCCGGATAAAGTGCAGCGTTCAGAAAAGGGCTGGTTTATACTCTCGCTAGAGTTTCGCCAATCCCGTAACAGTTAAATGCAGTAACAAACGGGGACGACCCTTGAACTTGAATGGAATTTTTTCTCCAGAAGAGGAGGAAAATATACATGGATCGAAGCGACAAAATTAAATTATTCACCGGCAATTGATACTCGTTACGACCAAGTCGCTTACTCTCCACGCTTCGACTCAACACAAAGTACACCAGTTCGAGGCAAACTACACGGATGCAAGTAAAGAACATATTTCTATTGAGAGTTTTGCTATGAAAGACAGAGTTTGCTGCTGAATCCACAGCTCGAGAATTGCTAGACATTCAAGCAAATATGTATTATTTCGCTTCATATAACTCACACTTAAAAATTACTTTAAGTGGATATATGAGGTCAGCTTGGCTGTTCACTTTGGTTTATACGGCAGGCAGAAACCAAGCCGTACTGATGAGTATACGGTTTCTCCGGATACGAAACTCCCTCTTTTGCAAAGAAATTTTATTTTCAAAAATTTTTCGATGTAAATAGAGTGTTTTCATGAAATACAAAGCAGATCTGTGCGTTCGGCGAAATTCGGAATGTTTCGTCGAATATCATTGAAATAAGTTTTTTGTAATGCCATTTTATAAAACTTTTGCTTTCAAGTGTATTACCAATTAAATTCCATTTTTATAAATTACAATTAAAATAAATCATTATTACCGATATAATACACCCAATTTTTTTTTCACTCAAAACACCTTTCATTAGTTCTCTTAAAGTCCCTTATTTTCATTTTTGAAGAGAGACTACCATGACTACACCTGTACACTCAAGTGTACGTCTCTCACTGTCCACCCGTTTACGGGCAGGTAACAATTTACTACCCTGAAGTACTTCTGTTAACCATATAACTAAAACCCATTACTAAAAAAAAAAAAATTCCAACGGCGCATTTAAGATGGGTAGTGTAAGGTTTAACAATCGCGCCCCGTAGCCTACCTTTTGGGAAAATATCTCTAAAATAGTACCCAGATAAAATCCGAATAGAAGGCGCATATTACGTGGATGTGTTTGGGCCGAACAAGGAGTTTGCCGACTTTTTTGCAAGAGACGAAGTCAATTCTCAGTTTTTTTTAATGCTCAGCCTTTCTGCGGTCACTTTTATATATTTCTTCACTCTATCTCTCAACAGAACTAATTCTAACAATGAGACTATTCTCTGGATACATAGTCTTCCGAGATAAAAAAAAATGATAGACAAAGTTGATGATTAAATTTTGAAATGAGTACAGGACCTGTGGACCTACTGTGCCCACATAAGACTTCACTAGAAGATGTAATAAATGTTGGCCCCCAGGACACTATAAGTCCTCTATTTTCGATCCAAAGTACATAAATAAATAGCAAATCGCCTTTGCACAAATATTTCTCTTAATTAATTTCAAAACTTTCTTTGCATTTGTCGTAATTCTTAAAATTTTTCAATACTAACATCTTACTCTCTCCTGAATTCCATCTTCAGAATTGAATTCCATGTATTCAATATGTATATGTCTCTAGCAGAACTTCATTGGCTCGAATAAATTCTGTTTCCACAAAGTTCTCAAGCATTTGACAGTTTTCTACTTGACCTAATATGTGAAATCTGCTGCCATCATACATGCAACTAAATTTGGAACTCGAATTCGATGTTAATAAAACACGAAAATTCTCCTCTAAAGTTGAGTAAAGATGTTAATTTCGTCGATTAATTCAGCCCCAATCGAGGAGATTTATAGTGCTCGAAGTCAAAACGTTGCATAGTTGCTCGTCAAAGTAATCCCAACCGATCCCAAAAGTGATTTCAGGAATTTCTCCCGAACAATTCTTCTATTCAGCTTGAACTTGTGCATTCATCTTGGAATTTACTTCTTCTTCGTCTCCTTCTTGGTTTAGTACTCTGGCCGCTCCTGGTTTCTCAATTTAATACCTTCTCTTTGGGATTCTAATTAATCGCCAGAAAGGTCCGTAGGGAATTTCGTAATGAATGGTGCCCGATTTGTGGACGGACGTACGGGCGACGGCAGAGAAGTGGAGAAAATAAAATAAACCGAGACCGGCACCGGAAACCAAAAATAGAAATTTCATTGAGATGAAGAATGTCTCGTAAGAGGTTTGGCTTGGCACTTGGTATTAATTGTGATTTCCTTTCCGCCGTGATTGATTCTACATTTTGTGCCAAATTGTAGCAATCGAATCTATTGTTGTACAAGACATGAGATGACCTATTCTTGGGTGATAAAATACCCAAGGCCCATTGTAACACTAAGTAAGCAGAAAGTGTATTTATTGATAGTCTAGACTGTAGTCGGGTTGTTCTGCCCGGATTGTGGGTGTGTACATCGTGCTCCCGGGCAATATACAGGAAGACATACAAACCGCCTGGTAATAGCATAACCAAAACTTGTTTCAACAAGAAGACTTCAGCAAACAGTTCCACCTCCTGTGCATATTGAATGAATCTTTTTTTTTGTTCCTTTTTTTTTTTATTCCAGGAGAGTGGATTGCACCTTTCCAAGCTACACTACTAAACATACAATAATTACGAGAGCGTGTCAAAGCAGCCCGTTCTGTTAGTTCAGTTTTAACATTATGTGGGCCGGGCAGTATGCATAGCGCGGGGCGGTACAAAAAACTACCCTGTAAAAATATTAGAGGCGACTGCAAGCTCCTTTAATTATCCTGTCGTGAACTGCAGCCATTATTTTTTGCAGAGCAAAAGAAACGAACCGAATCCGAGGGGTGAATGGAAGGCGGAATAAATGTGCAAAAGTTCTAACACGTTCTACGTATACATATAAACGTAAATACATACCTATGTATGTGAATATATAGGGCATTTCGGAAAGGGTCATTTGGCAGGGGCAGGCTCTACCCAGAACAAGGTGTCTGTCTACCCAGAGAGCAAACATTAACTTTGTGAAAAGGCTAAAGTGTCCGGTCTCCGGCATACAGGACTCCACAGGACTAATTTATGTACAAAGTAGTTCAGCCTGAAAGGACAGTTGGGCAGAAAATTGAGGTGAAAAATGTTCTCGCATCACACAAGTGTAAATGGACATGGCCTAGGAAAAAAAATTTGATTAAAACCCTTTCGCCAGTGAAACAGGAGCTGTTTTCCATGAGATCAATTATTGTAATTTTGGACACTGCAAAAACGGGGCATTATATTGAATCAGTCGCATTTAATTTGATTCAGGGTTAAGGAAAAACAGGATCCCGAATATAATTTGAGCATGAGGAAAATCCGCTTAGTAAACACGACTTTTCAATTCTGTTCCGGATTTATACCTTCTACTGTAATCATGCTTAAAAGTTGGGTGGATGTTTCTTTTTATTTTTTAATAGGGGAGATGAGGATATTTTGGGGACTATTTATCCGTTGACGTGTATGCATTCTTTGGAAAAGTACTAAAATGTGTTAATCAAGTTTTGAATAGGCCATGGCAAATAAATAGCAGTTTAGAGAAACGCTTACCTATCAAAAACGGACACTTGTGAAAAGAGCAATGTTTGATACCGAAAAAAACCTTTATTTTGAAATTTTTAGTAATGTGAAATATTTCAATTTTGGTTTCAAGACCTTTTCTTGCAATACTAAAAAATAAAGCCAGAGTTCGCAGAGCCAAAATTATTATTTAAATTTTTTTTGATTTCAGACCCAGGAACCGAAATCAAAATTTTGGAATTCTTATTTTTTTCTAAACGCGAATTGAATTTACTGAGGAATTTTCGAAAACGGTAATAGCTAAAATTTTAGGATAACTGAGAACGTTTAATGCTGAAACCTACCAGATGATATTCACATTCGAATTTTGGTATATTAAAGAAGTCTGAGATGCCCCGGTTAAGTAAACTTTCTCTGGCCAGCATGCCATTTGATGCGATGGTTCCAGAGCTTACTGTAAGGGAATCGTGGACTAACGGAACTACCTTATCGAGACTTCCTCGGCCCGCTATAAAAATTGTCAACGACGGATCTCTCATGAATGAGGGTGCCGAGGCGAGCGTGTACCTTCCTGAACCTGATATTGGGATGAAGTACTAACTTGGAAGACACACCATTGTCCACCAGGATGAAGTCTTCGCCATCGCAATGGCAGCGAAGATAGCCCTTGATATGGAGATCAAAGGAAAGTACATCCTTTCTGATAGTCAGGCAGCCTTGATGGCTCATAGTGGCCCTCGGATAACATTTGTGTTACTGGGTGACTACAGGTCATCTGCGTATAAGTTGTGTATCCATAACGAGGTGTACCTTCAGAGGGTTCCTGGTCACATGGGGATCATGGGTCATGACCTTTCAGCTGTGGCTGGAACTGATTTTCCGTTCCTCGGACTGGAACCGCCCGAAGCCGTTGCCACCTCGAATATGGGGTCTCTCATCAAAGTAAGCATCAGCAGAGAAGGGGGAAACTGAGTACTTGCAGGTGCACAGAACTGTTTCTAGAGGGGCCCAATAGAAACATCTTTAATTTTATCATGGAGCTCTGAAGGAAGCGATGTAGAACTTTGGTTGGCATCATCACTGGCCACAACTCGCATCACGCTCATCTAACAAGGGTGGCTGTTGTGGATAGCCCTAAGTGTTTGTGCTGCCTGGAAGGAGAGTCTGAGGCAACTAAACAGTTTTAGTGTTTGAAATGTTTGTTGGCTTTCTTGTTGTGTTTAACCGTTCTGGCCATCCGTCCAAAATATACTCACGTACTCGGGAGAGCATTTTGTCCAGTTTAATGTTGTTTTGTAATTGAAGTCTATATATTGGAGAATTATTTATTTCTTCCTCCACAATATATAAAGAGTCATCATCACTTCTTTCCTTGCTATAAAAATTAGTATCGGGTCCTTTTGGATAACGCGAAAGCGCGTCTGCATTCGCATGCATATTTGTCAGCTTATATCGTATTTTATATCAGTATCCCATAAGAGTGATAGCCCAGCGTTGTAAACGATTGACAGATCTTTATGGTAGGCTTTTGTCTGGCTTGAAAATTGACAGTAGAAGCTTGTGGTCCGTGTATGAGACGAAGGAACGGCAATACAAATATTGATGGAATTTTGTGCCCCATAAATACTTGATAATGCCTCCTTGTCTATTTGGCTGTATTTAGCTTGATGTTCATCCAATGTTTTCGATGCGAACGCAATTGGACGTTCTGAACCATCCGGGAGAATATGTGCTATAACCGCTCCTATTCCATATGAAGATGCATCTGTTGCTGAATCTAATGGAAGGTCCACTTGATAATGTGCTAAGCGGGCAGCGTCAACATTTTGCTGTTTAATATTTTGAAAATCTGAGTCTTGCTCATTATTCCAACAAAATGGCACTCGCTTGAGACGGAGAATATTCAGCGGAGCAGGCTGCTGAACAAAGTTAGGAATAAATTCATTGTAATAATTTACCTTGCCCATAAATATTTGAACCTCCTTTAAGTCCTTGGGGCGTCTTTAATGTTTAATTGCTTTCAAGCCGGTATCTGACGGTCGAATTCCTTGAGCGCTTATGACGGATCCCAGATTTTCTACTTCAGGCTGGAAATATATACATTTATTTTTGTTTATTTATAAATTATTTTCTGATTGACTGATGAAGACATTTTATAAATTTTTCATATGTTCCTAATCATCTTTATCTGTAACTAAAATATCGTCAAGATATTTTGCACAATTGATACCATTAAGAAGCATTTCCAAATTGCGCTTGGAAGTCTTTGGAATTGGAATAATTCCAAAGAGGTTTTCACTAGTGCAACTGCCTTTGACTCCTCATCGAACTCCAATTAAAAATAAGTTTTCAACATGTCTATTTTTCTATTTTCGCTTTCCACCATTAAGTTCGAAAACTAATTCCTCAGGCCGGGCAATGAGATATTGGTCAATTTTTAGTTGCGGATTGATCGAGGCGTTAAAGTCGCCACATACACGAATTCTACCATCTCTCTTTTGTACGATGACAATTGGAGCGACCCATTCACTAAATTTTATCGCTTTTCATATGCCTATTTCTTCTAGTCGTCTTGCTTCCATTTTAAGTTTTTCCAACAAACTAAATGGGATCGCCCTAGTCTTGAAAAACTTTGGCTTTGCACCACTTTTCAGTTGGAGATGCATCTTAGTTACTGCAAGTAACTCTAACCCTGATTCAAATAATTGTGGATAACGTGAACATATACTATTAATGTCAGTTGGAAGTACTTGTGGGGAGACATTATATAGATGAAATTTGAGCAACAAAATTTAATTTGCATTCCAAAGGCTTCTTCCCAATTAATACCAAAAATATTCTTACCGTTTTTCGACATTCACAACAAGCAAACGACAGCGTTTTTGTGTTGATCATCAAATTGTACACTAGCCTTTAGCTCGCCTAAAACCGGCATTATGCTACCACCATATGCCTTAAGCGTATGAGCTGTTTCCATATATGATGGTTTTTGTAATTGCATATAACCAGGAAATCCTATAAGAGAGCTGGAAGCTCCTGTGTCTATTAAAAAAATATTAATTTCCTTGCCTGCGAGGCTCTGCAGGAGATAAAAAATCCTCTACCAGATGCATTTGTTTCCGATACGACACGATTGCGAGGGTTGCTGGCTGGCTAGACAAACAAACCGGAGCTATATATCCAACCTTGCCACACTTACGGCATACTACATCCAGAAATTTGCAAAATTCTTTCTTATTAGCAACAAAACAACCGCTACATCATTTGAGATCGGTATCTGCATTTTTTCTAGTATTAAAATTAGCACGGCGGCTCCTGCTTTTGCTTCTACCATTTCTACTTCTTGCGCGTGGAAAACGTCCTTTTACTATCCAAGTTCTCTACATGATTCACATCTATCACTGGATTTTTCGCTGGACCCATATTTAAGTACTTGCAATGATTTTTGAGTACTCTCATACAATTCTGCAATTATGATTAAATCTTGCAAAGATGGCTTACTTTTTTGCAACGCATCGGCTCGAACGGAATCGTGTGGAGTATTTAAAATTAGATCATCCCGAATCATTTGATAACAAATCGTCGACCCCGAAATTTGGTTTGGCGTAAACGCCAAACTATAGTTTTTGAGAAAAACACACTTTTAAGTTTAGAAGATAATTTTCGAAAAACCACTCGATAAAATTTTTTTTATTCTCACTTATAAACAATACCTTGATATGTTTTTAATAGAAAATTTATTTTTTTACACCAATATTCTTACCCAGTAAGATTTGGGGGGGGGGGGGGGGGGGGGGGGGTGGAGAATCAGTGCTCAGTTTTCCGTATACGCCACTTCTTGACAATTTGATTTTTGTTTCACACACATACAGCAAAAATTTGCACATCCAGCAAAACAAACAGGAACAAAATATAGTAAAGAACTCATTTTTATTTATTTTTTAAAATATAATATCCATTTTTAACACAAATAAAGATCTTTTTAAAACAAAACGAAAACAAATAAAATAGCCTCTTCAGTCTTCCATATAATATTATAATAACATTTATATTTTTTAATATTTTTTGGTAATATTCCTTATCAACAACAGGAAGGAAAGGTAAAAAGGCTTTTATGTCATTCACTTTATGCTTAAGATGACTGATTTTTGTAGGTATATGAATAGTATGGCAATCATCCAAATTTTTAGGGCTACCTAATTTGCTTTTACTTGATTTTTGATCTACATTTATATATTTGTATTCAATGTGTTTTGCTGACGTTTTAAAATTTAAGACCAAATAGACCGGTGTTATTGTAACAAATGAATTTAATTTTATTATAGGGAACTTTTGAAAAGTCTAATTTGGATTATTTATTTGAATACAAAAAGAAGTCCGAAGAAGTCATTTGAATTATGCACAGCTTTGTTTTTTGCGCTATTCATCGACAATAAGAAACGAATTAATGATATAACACTTGGAATCTCGACATTTTTTTAAATATCTATCAATTGTGCCATGTACACAATCAACTTCTTGAACAAGCGAATGACCCGGTTCTGAAAATTTTTGCACTATTTCTTTAATTTGAGGGTAATCATGTAAAAATTGTAAAAGTGATGTGCTCATCATACTGTTTTTATTTTGGTGGACACAGGAATCACTCCAAATTGTTATATATTCCACAAAAGAATAATCTTTTAATAAACGTCGAAGGATTTTTATTAATGCACGGGCTATATTATTTTCCAGCTCGCCCGCTGTTGCACTCGTCCCCATATTGCGCAAAAGATAATTTTAGATTTATCGCTAAATATTGCTCTTTGCCGTAAAAATTGAAAGTATTAGTTTTTACGTTTATAGTAAAATGAAGAGGAAAATCCTTTTGGGAAGAGAAAATACAGATTGAAGATCAGCACACAAAACTACATGCTTGTTATCAATATTTTGCCTGTCGTGATCTCTTTCACACTTAAATAATTTTAATTCTTGTTTGTGTGAATCGTATGAAGCTTGAATTTTAGGATTACAAGCAGATGCCTGATTGTTAACCTGATTTTTATTACAAAAAACACTTATCGCACTGGTCCTTTTTTGGGTTTATGAAACTCAATATTAAACTTTTCGTTGAAGATGTTTCCTATACACTGCTAATGAAATGGGTTATGCACACTTTTCCTTATAAAAATTATACATTTTGTGTAAAGATAATGTTGCTTCTAAATACTTTTTTCCTGATGAAGCTCTACATTAGTGGGAATCAACTACATGGGAAACTTAGAATATGTTCACACACTTCTTCAATCTTCCCAGGATCCGTTACCCTTTTAACATTTTTCCCTTTTTTACGAGGTAGCGGTATTCCAGTTTCTTTGTTATGTAAATTTTTAAAATAATAATAAATACGTTTTTCATCAATTGAAAGAGTATTTAAGAAGAATTTTCGGCAAACTTGAAAAATCCGGTTATCTGTTTCTAAAAAGTAATTAAACGTATTATTGTTTCTTTTTCAACTCTTCTCCTTGCAATATTTGCTTGCCTCACAAATTTGGAATAAAAGGTATTCTTTTCATTATCACTTAACTCCCAAAATACAGAATTAAACTTTCTTCTATCTTCTTCTGGAAAGAGCTTTGTACATAAATAAAAGCCAGTAACGGGACAAGGTTCGCGTAAATTGCGAGCTGACATAGTTTTTCCTTTTACATTAGCTTTCCACCTTTCTGGCTGACGTTTCCTCTTCCTACTTGAATTCCGCTCGATTTCGCTTTCTGTTTGTAAACAAATTATGATATATTCAAATTCAAATTCCATTGCTACCTTACCAGGTGTGTATTCATAACTGAAGGTATACATCTCTGTAAAGAAGTGTTTACAGATGAAAGGGGATCTACTAAACTCGGTACAAAATCGGGATCTGCTTCTGAGTCATCACCAGTTGTAATAATTTAACAGTAGAACTAAAACGTTGATGCAGGCATTAACGTATGTATTAGAAAATTACCGAAAGGATCTTCAGGTGATGAAGGAATCGTAGATTCGGAAGGAACTATATCGTTTTGTAACTTGGTAAAATTAACTTAATTCAAATGATTTGTATTAAATAAATGTAAAAATTTTTAGTTCTACCTTAAAAGAGATGGGCTCATTGCAGGCACTGGTGAAGACATCGTAACAGCTGAAATGTTTACATTTCAAAGTTCAAAAACAGACTGAAGAAATTCTGATCTGATTGATATTAATATAGATTTCTAATGCACATACGGCAGATAAAAAAAAATCTTTTGACATTACAATTTGCTGTTTGTGCATACTGTTATTGAAACAATATATTCGCATATGGCAAATCAATATTTAATTTATTACAAGTTTCAAAGCCTTTCATGCATGTGGTATATACATACGCCAAAACTGTAATTTATAAGCACCAATGCTTATTTTTATACGAATTTTGCTGTATATACCAAAATTTGGTTTATGCGGCAAAGCAGTATTCTACAACAATAAAAATCAGGGATATGCGGCAAACTAAACGCTGAATGTCTCAAAATCTAGTGATTGTAGAAGAAAATGGATAAAAGGAATGTATTCTTCTCTTATCAACATATTAAAATCAACATCTAACTAAAAAGTGCCTTTTTGGCGTATACGGCAAACCAATTTCCAGGTGACGAAATTCTGATTCACAACCGACTTTTGTACAAACAAAATTGCAAACTCGCCATAGGATTGGTTGCATTTCATGCGGCATCTAAAAAATTTGTAACGCACCGTCGACACATGAATTTTCGCTTGAAATTGGTCCGTTAGTTTCCACGTTAAAGAATCATATGTCCTTTTTTTATCATCTTTTTTCACGTAATATGTATTTTGCGCCAGCTGTTGTAAATAAGTTTTCCTGTTTGATTTTTCCTTATCCAATGCAACAAACGCGGATATATGTGGTACTTGCGGCACTGAGTTTACAGCAAAAAGTCGTTTATGCTCGTGAAAAATTTTTTGAATGAATTCTTGTTGCGATTTAAAAAGTTTCTCAAAGCATTCTGTAGACACAGCCATGTTTCCAGTATTTTCTCTTTTTTCTCTGTATTACACCGATGACATGAGAAAAAAAAAACAAAAACCACTGTTATAAAAAGTACCGTTCGGATTCACTGAAAATTTCTCGTCGCCAATTGTTATGTCCCAATTTACAAATAAAACTCAGGCGGCCACTTTATTCAATTATGCTCTCTAAACACCTACTGATTATTACTATTAATCTAATATAAATCACTGATGAAGTACCGGGGTACGCAGTGGGGATATTAACGTGATGCGATCTGGCTGGCGACTCACGGCTAAATTATTTATTCGATAAATTCGTGCAACTACGTACAAAACTCGTAAGTCCTACCACCTGCCCTTGGTTTACCCCCCAAATCAATTTTCTCATAGCCGAACGGGAATACTTGTATCAGAATTATAAACGACTACGCAGCAATTTTTCTTGAAACCTATTTAAGACAGCATGCAAGTTATTACTGCTATTCGCAATGCCAAACGTGTATATTTTAATACCAAATTTGACCACAAACTACCTCCTCAAATGCTCTGGCGCAACTTTCGTAATGCTGGCATCTATCAAAATAATGAGCCCCGGTGCAACCTCAACCCCGAGGAACTAAACATCCACTTTACCTATCCTAATCCTAATAATGGCGGCGTGCTCAATAATTCTGTTAGTGATACTAACTCATCTTTTCTAGAAACCTGCTTCTTATTTCGAGGTATTGATCACAGTGATCTCATTGCGGTAGTATCCTCCATTACTTCCGATGCTGTTGGTCCAGACGGAATTCATCCCTTATTTGTTAAAATGCTATTTCCTTACATTTCATTTATTCTTCATATCTTAACCTCCTGTCTGACTTAGTCTTCTTTCCTAGATGACTCAGTCTTCTTTCCTAGAGCTTGGAAAATCGCTAATAGCATACCAGTATCCAAGAAACCTTCCCTAAATCAGTTGTGGATTTCCGGCCAATTAGCATTCTTTGCTACTTGGGTAAAGTTCTTGAAAAAACTTTGTCCAGAACTCAGGATTTGTCCATACCAACAATCTTTTAATAGAATTTCAGTCGGGCTTCCGCTCTCGGCATAGTTGTAAAACTGTTATACTAAAAGTCTCCAACGATCTTCGCTTGATTCTCGACTCTAAGAACTTCGGTATTCTTGTTTTACTGGATTTCTCAAAAGCTTTTTATAGCGTTAGCCACTCAAAGCTATTTGAAAACTTTCACAGTAATTTTAAGTTCTCTTCCTCTGTGATCTCTTAATTGATAGTTACCCCACTGATAGGTTTCAAAAGGTACAAATTGGAGGTTCCTCATTCTCCCTATTCCCTCTTTTCTGTGGTGTACCTCAAGGATCCGTGTTGTGCCCGCTGTTGTTTTCTATGTTTATTAATGACTTGCCAAACGTGATTCAAGATGTTCAGCTTCATCTTTATGCTGATGACGTACAATTGTACCTAAGTAGGCCTCTTGGTTTTATAGTTTTATATGTCGCTCGCATCAACGATGATCTTTCCCGTATCTACACATGGTCGGTCAACAATGGGCTCCCACTAAATCCGAACAAGTCACACTGTCTTGCTATCTATAATTCTTCGTATGACATAAATGATATCCCACACATTTTTCTTAACAGCTCCCCTCTATGTTTTGTGAATTCTGTCACTAATCTTGGGGGTAAATCTAAATGGGCAATTAAGTTGTTGTGATCATATTAAACTGACGCTTTCTAAGATCTACGGAGGCTTACGAAGATTATGGCTATCTGCAGCAGTATTGTCAACAAATATTCGCTTACAACTTGTAAAAGCTCTTTTATTACCCCATTTTACTTACGGAAGTTTGATATATCCCAAACTTAATAGAGTATGCGCCCGGAAAATTGAAGTTGCTTTTAAAGATTGCATTAGATTTGTGTTTGGTATTAAACGATGGCAGCATATAACTCCGTACAGGCTCTCATTAGTTGGCTGCTCAATCACCTCTTACTTAAAGCGTAGTGCCTTAATCTTTCTCTATAACTTGATACACTCCGGTGAACCTGGATATCTTTATGACCAATTATAATTCTTCCTATCTTCTCGACAATCCCATCTTCTTGTTCCTCGTTTCAATTCAATGACAGGTGAGGATTCTTATTTTGTTCAGGTCCCTCGATTGTGGAACTCCCTTCCAGTTCGTGGCCAGAGGGCTGGGTCTACCAATATCTTCAGGCGTCTTATTTCTGACTTAAATTTGTGATAATTCTCTTATATTATGTATATTCCTTTCCTTTTCTTTGGGGTGTCAGGTTGAATTAAGTCAAGATTGAATTCAAGGGAAAGTTAATTATTTTGTAATTTTTGTATATCTTTCGCTAGTTTTTTTTATTTACCTCTCATTTTTTTCTCCACTTATTTTTTTCAATTGTTAAACTACTTCTATCTTTAATATTTTTAGTTTGAAATAAGTTAGCTTTTGTTTTTCGTAGTCTCTATTCCTCATTCCTCTTAGCTTCCTCTTATATAATGTACTAGGTTAAGATCTTAAGATCTTTTGTACTTCTACCGAAGCAGGCTGGATACTCTAGGTTTTGCCCTCCTATCCGTAGAGGAGTCGAAAAACCTTCTTCACCAAGACCTGATGCGCTTCATTAAGAGGACAGGATGGTTTTGGTAATAGGGCTTCTAGCTGGAAAGCTTTCCTTTTTAGTTTTAATTTAGAAGCTATTCTCGAGGCAGGAATGCTAATTTTTAATAAATCTAACAATGATCCATAGGATATGTTATGTTCAGCAAAAAATGACCATAGTTTATCTCTGCTTTATCAACACTTACGTTAAGTTATTTCTCTTGATCATTTTCCTTCGAATGATAATAATTCAAAATTATTTTTGATGAGCTCTCACCACGGTTTTTTTAAAAGCCCTCCGTTCTATTACTGTTAATTCCACAATAAAATGTACATTACACAATTTTCACTTAGCTTTGAACTCATCTTTCGGAAAAGATCTTAGCCAGTCTTTAAGTTCGTGCTGCTCAAGATATTCGTTTCGAAACCGCTTCCGCAGAGCTGGGCAATACTTAAGTAAAAAAAGACTTAAGTATTACTTAAGGTACATTTTCGATTCTTAAGACTTATTACTCAATACTTTTGAAATGCCCCTACTTAATACTTGAACATAAGTACTTGTTTCTATTTACTTGTACTTAAGACTTAGTTTTGTACTTAAGTACCAAGATTTTTACCTAAGTATTTCTGAGTCTATTAAGTAGCTACAAATACCTTCTTAGAGAAGGAAACACAATCTCTAGCGCAACTGCTTTTTTGTTGAGTTTTAAAACACACAAAGAACTGCCAAAGCATGTGCCGCATTCACGCATCAAGGCAGAGCCTTAGACAAATTAATAACATACAAATAAAACTGGGCAAGTAGAACAAAAACCAGTAACGTCTCGCTCGAATATAAAATCGACGATGCCTCGACTTGATGACATAACCACTGACATGTATAATATGGACTGACTGCGTTCATAGAAATACACTGCAGAAATTGCGCTCACTTCTATAATTGCTGACCTTCGGTGTAAGCATCAAGTACCAACTAAGAGAGAACTGAAAGCAACAAATAAATTAGTGGATTCGTCGAAATACATGATTTAAAATTAATCATTTAGGGCTATTACTGCGATAAAAACTGTTTACCAAAGACAATATGTTCATTAGATACTCAGCAGAAATTCTAAATGTTTAACTAAATTCACATGTCGAGCTGTAGGCTCACTTTTCGAATCCCGCCAATGATTCTTTTGAATGTTGGTCGGTGCCAACTCTTTTTAACACAAACAATTGTGCCCACGTGAAATAGAAAAGTAAAGCAGTCCATATAATATTCGTCAGTGGACATATCCAAGGTTAAACAAGCAATGCCTTGCTCCAATATAAAATAAACGATGCCTCGACCTGATGTAGGGAAGGCCTGAGTTTTTTCTTAGAAATTTATTGGAAGTCTTTTTCCTAAGAATTGCTATGTATTATTGGAGGCGGATCTCTAATAGTTTTTTTTTATGAGTGTAGCAATGAGAGGTGAAAGTTTTCCTCTACCTGCAGCGCCTAAAACTATAAAAAGCTTTAAATGGTAGCCACTGGTTACTATAAATACGATAGTTTTCAAAAGGTATTCATTTAATAATATCAATTAACTGAACACTATAAAGTTCATTATATTACTGCCAACGTACAAAGGTTCTACAAAAGTACTTTAAAAAGTATTTCAAGAAATAGTCAGTACTTTTATGGACTTAGTACTTAGTTACAAGTACTTTTCATACATGCGGATCCTGTATTTACGCTGAAGTGCTCAGGCCTTCGGTACTTGTACTTGTACTTAAGTACTTTTTCTTTGGTACTTGCCAAGCTCTACCGCTACGTCCAGCTATTTTTTCCTGCGTGGTCTTCTCCATTCCCAGACATTTAATGGATTTTTTAAAATTAAATTTTCGGTTTTTTCAAGTAAATCTTTTTAAAATTTAGACACACGTAAAACGTTGTTTTACGTACATAAAATTGAACCGGATCAGATCAGAGAGATAAAAAAAACACACAGCTATTAACTCACATTTAACATGAATTTTCAAAATAACTTCTCAATCGAATTTAGCAACAAAATTCGTAATAGAATCTTTTATTGTTTAGAAATTGTTTAAAAATACCTCCACGTCCTACGTTACAAGATAACCATGAAAGATTGTTGAATCATTTGCTCCAGGTATTTTCTAAACATAATTTCAATTTCTAGAGCTCCTGAATCATTCCAAGACATCTGTAAAAAAACCTTAGCCAACACTAGGGAGTAAAAACAATTCTTATATCCTAAAATATCCCCTCTAAAGTTTAGTATTAAAACTACTTTTATATATCTAATTCTTTACCACTACATGATTTACTTTTCACTAAATTTCTAAGGTTCTTGAATGGAATGAAATTTTCTTTGCTTTAAATATTTTATTCTAAAATTACCATAGATCCTTCGACCGTACGCTAGATTTCTTCTGCAATTACCTTGAAACTGTGGTAATTACCGTAGGTATGGGCACGCTGCTGCATTAAATCGACACAAATGCCGTCCAGGGGCGTCTGGCAGCTAGCGCTGCCATCTTGCCAGTAGCGAACGGTACGTCAACGAGAGGAGTATGGCTGCTTGGAATTATAATTTTCGCCTAGACAAAATCATCATCCACCGTCCGTTGTTTAGTTGCTATTTTAAATTGTAGTAGCTTGTTTAGTTTGTAATAAGGCCTACTGCAGCAGACCGTGTGCCTTATTAGCCTACCTAACCTAAATTCACAATGAAACTAATGTGGCCCATAGGAGTAGACCGTGGGCCTTATTACCCTACCTGACCTAAAATCTCAATGGAACTAATGTGGCCCACTGGAGTAGACCGTGGGCCTTATTACCCTAAATAGCCCAAGTTCTCAGGATTATGATTGTGACATTACTTTTCTTCCAAAGGAAGATGACTATTTGAATTTACTTTGTTGTACGTTAAGAAATTTATATCTAAGGCTGTTGGGGGCCTTATTATACACCTGAGGGGTAAAAAGGCCCATTTTCATTTTTTATTCGAAATTATTAAAAATAACCTAATTTTGTTCATCATCTTAGTTTAAGCAAGTTTAAAGGGAATCGTTCCGCTGATTAAAATTTTTAAAAAGTTAATTTTTGTTTTGGACCTTATTATACGGTGGTAGTTTAATAAGGCCCTTGGAAAAGGTTTTATAAAACTAAATTATTTTTTTCAAATACCCACTTCTGTTATAGTTTTTCAATTTTTTTTTAGTTGTGCAAATAAATAAACTTCACGGAAAACTTATTTTTGTAGTTCTATATCACCAAATACTTGATTTATTGTATTTTCAAATTAGGCGGGCCTTATTTGCCGCAGGTACCTTACTATAAAAATTAGTTAAATTTGAAAAACATGCTAACAAAATAAAGTTTTTTTTTTTATAAATCTAACAATTACCAATATTTATTTCCCAAAAGGATACAAATCCTATTCCCAACATAGCTACGAAGATTTAACGCCAAGCAAATAGAACCGAAAGTTTGCATATGAAAAGAGGAAGCTTTTGTTGAGAGTTCTTCGCTAGGATTCAAATCAAATGATTTCAGGACTTTTAATGAAAAGCTTACGGGTAATAGTGGAGTCCTTGGAAACTTTTGGTTTCATGTACCGAGCTTTTATGTATTTCGAATATCAAGGATATTTTTTGATGGTTTTTAGAGTAGATTTCATGCAAACATTTTCCCTGTACGTGGCGCTAGCATCTTCAAATAGGTGAATTTAAATTACGAAAATTTTTCACATATACCTGAAAGACCGTGATAACACTTAAAGCTATTAAATTCTTTCAATTGTTATTTATAGCTATGCCGTGTAGTATTTGGAAATTTTCCTTTTTTCCTTTTAGTAGTAAATAGAGAAATTATTCATGCAAAATTCTAAAGAGTTTCATATTCGAATTTTGTTAGGGTTTTTCCGAAACAGTGAAAGTTTTCTGTGATTATTCCTTTGCATAAGAAAGGCGACAAGTGCGACATTTTTAACTATAGACCTGCCTGAAATTTGATTTATGTTACAAGGTTATTTGAAGTCCTGATATGCAATCTTTTGGAATTCCCCAACAAGCCTATCCTGCGCTCTTTTCAGCATGGCTTTATGCTGAGTAAATCTACTATGTGTGTTAAAGTTTACTAATTTGGGCATTTCTGCTATTGAAAGTGCAAATCAAGTTAATTGCATTGATTGATTGACGAAAGCAGACATTAAGCTTACTGTGCGAGACATAGTCAAGGTCTCCAATGCGTGATGATAGGTAGTAACAATGATTTAGCTAGAGTGAATCGAGTGCTAATTGGTATATACGATCCGCTGTACCAAAGTTTGCGAAAACTTCCATATATCCTTAAGACTATACTATTGATATGATAAATCGATATTAAATTTTTATTTATAATAATACCCAACGTTTATAATTTTTTCTAGAAATGGTAAAGACGTCGAACCAATATGTAATGGAGAAAATGTGCTAGTATTGATAGACTTTCTGAATAGTGCTATAGTCTGAGACTTGTCAGGATTTAATGTTAAATTATTTTTCATTGCCCAATTACAAATAGAACTCAAATACTGATTCATCTGACGGATGCAGTCCTTAGTTAGCTCACAAGGGCAACTCAGATATATATCTGAACATCATCTGCATATATAAAAATGTTGACAAATTTGAGTATGTCAGAATGATCGTTTATATAAAGAGTAAACAAGATCGGTCCCAATATAGAGTCTTGAGGAACTTCTGAACGTACGTCAAGGAAATCAGACGTCTTGCATTTAAATATTACACTCTGTTTACGGCTCTCCAAACATCCAAGCATCCAACTCTCTCGGTTCAAAAAGTATATTTATTTTTAAGATCTTAAGCGCCGAGTATATCGAAAAAAAACAATTATGTTTATGTCGCAAAAAAGAATCAATATGAATGGAGCAACAACAATTATCACGCAGAAATTTTTTGCAAAACAAATATTATTGTAATAATTTAATATGAAAAGTCAAAAGTAGAGTAGAAATAAATTTTATTTTTTTAAATCTGGGGCGTTTGCAAGATGTATAAAAGCGTAATATTTTCTATCCTTACAAATTTGTCAACGTTGGCGTATGGATAGGTATTGTCTTTCACCAGTAGCGGGTAAATCTTTTTTCACGATCATCATGATTCCATACCTTAAATTCACTCGTAAAGTTGGCTTAGTGCTCCTCTCCCAACTGCGGCCGTAATATTGTAAAAACAATTCGCGTAGACAATACTCACTTTTATATTTTGCCCAGCTCTCAGTTTCTGATATTTAAGAAGAATTTGCCCATTCACAGCAGCCTGATCCAATACACAATAAAATATTCGCATTGGCCAACGGTTTGTTTTTCTAAAAGGGGGAAAAGAATGGCACAACTTGTCCAAACATTTGTGGATTTTCACAGGACACTGTCATTTTTGTGGAGATCTCACACTTATTCTTAAAACTGGTTTCTGTTATAGTCGCATTAATGGGTTCATTTCGTATACGCTCGATGACAGGAATTGACGTGAACCAGCTATCGTATGTAACCGTTCTACTTTGGTTGTGGATTGGAATCGTTATCTCCCACAAAAAAATATTTAGGGATTAACTCAGATCGGTCCTCAAGAGAACTTTTTCTAAAAATGGAATTCCATGAATCTGGAATTTAAAAAGCTACATTGATATAAGTTTATTACAATAATGAATAAGCATAAAAAATTATATTTACCTAGTAACTAGTTCCAGCGTCCTTCAATGTCATGTTTTGATTTTATATATAAACGAAAACTGCAACGTCCACGAAATTCTAGCAAATGTTCATCATCCGTACAAAATTTGAAAGCCTCATAATTAACTTTACAAATACGGATGAAATTATCCCATTTAGAGAGAGTCTGTCACTGAGATTTCTTCTCGATTTATTATCAAATCGAGAACAAGCGCAAAAAAACATGAATCTTGCCTTTCCCATAAGGCATCGATAAAATGATATCGCGCTTCTCGTAACATATAATCACTGCACAAAAAAACATAATATCTCACATGGTTTTCATACATAGTTACGTTACAGAAAATTAATTTTAATAATTAGCAACACAAAAAAAATATTAAGTCCAAAATACACTTAGGTCACACAGGATCACCCAGGATTTTCTAAGATGTACTTTGAATGAACGTTAGACGAATAATGATGATTCCCATGCCACGCTAACAATACAGAAGTATAATTAGTTCGCTGGATTAATGTTAGATGGCGGCTCAAGGTTTATTTTCACGATTGAGGAACTCTATCAGAAGTTTGAAAAAATTTGGGGCAATTTGACCCCAGGTGACCTATTACGGATAGATTAATACTTTTTAAAAACGCGTTAACTACAGGAGCTAATAATTTATATAAACATATTTTATGGAAATTGTTGATGGAAGATCGAAATCGAGTAAATTTTCGAAAGATTGCTAATATACAAATTTCCTTTTCCTAATATTTTTTGAATAATTAATAGCAACGCCTTGATCTAGAGTGATATTTTGTGACAATTTTTTTTTTTTTTAATTTCAGATCTACATTTGAAATGGTTGAAAATCAGACAGAGCTCTTACGTAGGATTTTCGTACCAAAACATACATTTTCCAACGATGTTGTAGGTTTGTTGTTTCAACAACAGGTAAGTGCACTAATATATTTCTAAAAACTACCCTTTTTTCAATTATCACCTTTAGTCATCTGTTGGGCTGAGCAACCCATAACATAAATTTGGCTACCTTCTCAAGCTACATAAGACGCTATTCATTCACTTGAAAAAGTTCTTGAGTTGATGCTACATACGAGTACATATAAAGAATTTTCTAAAGCTTATGATCGTATCAAAATTTCGATTTAAATTCGATTAAAGTTTCTAACTTTTTACAGAACCTTTCTTCAATGGATCGTGTCCTACATTAGCAATAGAAAAAGAATATCTAAAGGTTGCAACATTATCGAAACTTACTCCGGTGGTCCCCAAGGTAACCACTTGGGCCCATTATTCTTTGCTCTCATTTTTGAATGATATTAGAGCAAATTTTTTTCACTGTGATTAGGAATTTCTTTACAATTTGTTTATCTTTTTGGTGCATAAATCCTTTTTCTTCCAAATTCGTGGAACTGATCCCATCCCCATCGAGTATAAAAATTGTTGAGGTTTTGGTTGGATAGGGTGAAAGAGGTAAATGTAAATTATCTTAGTAAACAAATTTCCTCTTATAATGAATAATGTTTGCTCATAGTAATAACTACTTTAAAACTAAGGTGTAATGTTACTTGTTCTACTTTTATCAAGAACTTAATATCAGTTTATATGCCCCATAATTAAAAACCTATTTAAAACCATGCCTTGCTTTACCTTTTTGATTTGGATTATTTTTTTCTAAAATTTTTTTCCACTCCTCTTAATATAATCAAGAAATGCTTATTTGCAGAATTGATTTATATGGGATTACACTTATTTTTAATTAGATTATTACGTCTATTGAATTGTTGTATAGGTAGACAATAAATAAATATATTCTTAAAAAACCATAAAGAACTTAAAAATGTCATTAATACAAAGATTTTTGCATTCATAAATTTTATCGTCCTTATGAAAATACCTGAAATCAAATAAAACATAATTTTAAGTAAAAAAAAAATGTTTTATATTGCAATTTCTGTTATTCAATAGTATTTTTCTCGCTCATACCTCCTGTTCGCAGGAAATCTGTCTCTACAGAACTTTCGTTCAATTCCATTTGATTACACAATTCTTGTTTTCAAATAAATTATGAAGAGGCACCTCTTATCTCATCTCAAGCACTTTATTTGAAATGAAAAATTTCACTTTGTACGTTGTTTGTCATTTTTCCCTTTTTTTTTTTTGTGATTTTGTCGAACAGAAAAGTTGTACGTCTTACAGAGCCATTTGTCTATCGGAGAAGTTAAAGTTTTACTACACAATGGAAAAGGAAAGTGCAATCCTATCACCAATACATTGAACGAAAATATGAAGTTTTCCAATAGGTAGTAGCCTTTAACTTTATAATTTGGGATTTTGTAGTTTGAATTCAATGAAGATAACACATATTGAGGCATCATTAACTTCCTTTTTTTTTTATGGAAAAGATTAACTCTTTTTTGAAGGTTTCATTTTTCTATATGTGTCTAATTGTATACTGCAGCTAGAATTGGTCTTATGATAACCTAGTCTAGATGAATGTTCGTATGTAATTTCGTATGGTCGTTCATTTTGTAAGTTTGATTTTTGGCCTGCTTTTTTGCATATATTTCTAGAACGGCTCGTCGGACAGTAAAAATAATTATAACCAATTCTATGGGATTTTATATTCTGAAGAACTTTTCAGTACAATAAAAACGTCTACAACTGATCCTTTTTACAGCATACATTTTTAAATGGCAACACCACGAAGAGGTTGCCCGTTTTAATCAATTTTTGAAATTTTATTTAATATTTCTATGAGAACTCCATGAACCAAATTTCAGCTCTCTAAATCGATGTGTTCTCAGGCAGTGCCCAAATATATAGTGAAAAACAAAATTTTTGTATGGCAACCCTACGAAGAAGTTACCTGTTTTGTACCATTTTCCTAATTTTTTTTTTTTAAATCTCGTGTGCAAAAGCTTAGCTCTCTAGGTAAATGCAGTCTCGAGATATCAAGTGGACGGACGGATGGACGGATGGACGGATGGACGGATGGACGGATGGACGGATGGACGGATGGACAGATGGACGGATGGACGGATGGACGGATGGACGGATGGACGGATGGACGGATGGACGGATGGACGGATGGACGGATGGACGGATGGACGGATGGACGGATGGACGGATGGACGGATGGACGGATGGACGGATGGACGGATGGACGGATGGACGGATGGACGGATGGACGGATGGACGGATGGACGGATGGACGGATGGACGGATGGACGGATGGACGGATGGACGGATGGACGGATGGACGGATGGACGGATGGACGGATGGACGGATGGACGGATGGACGGATGGACGGATGGACGGATGGACGGATGGACGGATGGACGGATGGACGGATGGACGGATGGACGGATGGACGGATGGACGGATGGACGGATGGACGGATGGACGGATGGACGGATAAACGGATGGACGGATGGACGGATGGATGGACGGACGGACGGATGGACGGAGGAACGAATGGACAGATGGACGGATGGACGGTTGGACGGATGGAAGGATGGTCGGACGGAGGGATGGAGGGAAGGACGGATGCACGGATGGATGGATGGATGGATGGATGGATGGATGGATGGATGGATGGATGGATGGATGGATGGATGGACGAGTGGACGGACATGAAAGGATCAATATAATAATAATATTATGCATTGGTGTCCAATCCATTTTGCTCTACCATTATTATTTCTATGTGTTACAAAAGGAATGAAAAATTTTAATGGCCGCACGTTTACGCAATTAAACTTCGGCAATATTTTTAAATAATTATCTAAAAAAAGGGTTATTTTCAAACTGATATAACTCGAGAATGGATTAACCGATTTTTCTGATTCAAATGCCAAATGAAGCTCAATGCTTTATGTTTTTCACAAATATATATAGCAGCACTGAACGAACATTATTTTTCGATAATAATAGTATTTTCTTTTTTCAAAAAAATAAAAAAATAAACATTGTATTATTTGTATTTTTATTTTGAAGCTATATCTCTTGTCAATGTATTTATTAAAAACTGCGATGATGTTCGGTTTTGTTTTTGAGATATAATTTTTAAAGTCATTATATACCCCATGCACTTAGGTGTATGTAGTGTTGTTCCTTCTACTGGAGACCTGTAGCACTTTTTTCGTATTTTGCTTTGAAGCTATACGCCTTTCTAGGTAGATCTTTATTTTTTTGTTTCTTTGTTTTTTTTTTTAGAAAATGAGATAAACGATAAACTTCACGAAAATTTCTCTGACTACTTGATATTAAAAATAATTTCCTTTAAATTGTTATGCATAAGGAATTTCGATCGCTTTAATTATTTATTTCACACTTTCGATTGAAATTACTCGTTCGGATAAAACATGTTAATTGCGGATTACTAAATTGCTAAATTACTCAATATGAAAATGTGCACGCAAGCCCAAAGTCCCAGATATCGGACCTACTGGCTAGGCACACATAAATCTACAGGAATTAAAACTTGATCTGTTACTGACATCAAAAAGTTCTATTTATTATCCGTTGAAAGTTAAAGAAGGGAAATGTATTCTCTTCTGATCCCTAAATCGGAAAACAAATCAAACCCAAAATAAAACAATGCACATCAATGTAGTTTTCGGAAAAAGTCGGAAAGCAGTTAGATACTAACTTGAACGAAATGAAAATTAGTCGCCTTTCACGTTGGCAATTGGTCTAGCAGATTGCTTAACATTTTTGATGTAGATGGTTAAATGAATATCTGAAGTCACTCCAATCATGACGCAAATGGACAGATCTTGTAATTATCATGGGAGAATATGCTCCCGCAAGAGTGCATAATAGGAGCTAGGTAAGAAGGCTTATAGATATACTATATAGGTAACTCTATAACATTTACGAAACACAAAGAGGAATTTAAGGCGCATTTTATCTCAACCCGGCACCATCGAAATTTGTTTTACCATAGTTAGATAAGGCTTCTAACTTTATAATAAATATACAAGAAAGTGCTAGAGTTCCCCAGTAGAAACAATAACAATAAATACCCCTAAATGCAATACTCTTATCCTACCTTACTTTGAGTAAATGATGACTTTATAAATTCATATCTCAAAAACGATGCCGAACACCATTGCAAATTTTTGGTGCATAGATAAGGCTTCTAGCTTCAAAATCAACATACAAAAATAGGGGCTAGAGGTCCCTAGTAGAAAAAAATATACATTCTCCTCAGATAAGTAAACCGTATTTGGTTATTTTACTTGGATTATAGACTTTGAAATTAATCCTTCCGCGCCATGGTATTATGCCTTAATCAATGGATATATTCCGTCCTGGAGCAAAATACTTTTCAATTTTTATTTGAAAACTAATCGATGAGATGTTGCACTTTATACAAACTGTGAGCATTTTTGGAGCATTTCATTATCGGAAAAAAGTAAATATTGTAGGACTGTCTAACTGTGTTGCGGCTCATTGTTTTAGAAAATTATGTTTCAATGATGGGGTTAGTTAACCAATAGTTGTTAATTCTTATTATTATTACTAATTAAAAAACATTTTCAATTCAGATATTATAACGCCACACCAGTTTCACATTCACGGTCAACACAGGCATGGAAATATGAACTTATGCTGTCAAGTGTCAATAATATAAAAACATTGGCAAGAGAAGAAGAAGAGTGTTTTGTAATGTAGCTGCAATCGATAACTACAGCTATATTACGGCATTTAAGTGGACAGTGTAGCGGTATGAAAAAAAGATATGTGTGCTTATGTTTAATGCTGTATTTATTGAATAACTCTAATGCGAAACACTCCAATTTATAAATTCACTAATTTAATTCTATTCATTAATTGCTCGATTGCATATGTAGTTATTTTGCCGTATTTTTGGCATATATTCAACTAAATGCAATTTGTAGACTTTTCTAGTTTTTACGCGTTATACAGTTATTTTTTAATTCTCTTTGCGCTTATTTTAACTTAACTACTTAACTAATTTGTTTCGTTGCATGTATCATTAAATTGCGAAAGCTGGCATATATTTAATTTTTATGCAAGAAACTTATTTAAATTATACACTAATTAGTATCACACAATACTTATCTGAAGTCCAAATCCAACAAAAAAACTTATGTCCCTTGCCAGCACCAATTGCACACCAATTTCCAGCATGTATAATATTGTACCTTCACTATGGCACTTTTTGTTTTATGCTTAATTGCTGAAATATGAAAAAATATTTATTTTTTGATCTGATGCTATAAATTGCATGTAAGATCAATTTGATGAACTGAGAAAAAAACTTGGTTGAAATTACACTGGTGATCGCTGTCGAAAAACTGAGAGAAATCTTAGGAATTGCCTCCTTTTTATAGGCTCTAAGCGGCCATTTTTACATACGTTCCACAAGAAAAATGCAAATTAAGCATATTTTTCGACTTTGCTTGACTTGTATACTTATGTCAAAATGTGCCAATTTCCTTCAACTAATTTATTTAAAATTATCCATGAATTTTCGTACTTTATTTTATTAAATATTTTAATTTTTCTGAAATTTATCAAGATGGCGGCTCCCTGCCATATTATGGCAATTTCCCCTGTGGAACGCAAATATTTCTCATTTTTCTTCCATCTCGTTTTCGCATCTTTCTCTTTCCCACTTATTATGGGAATTAATTTTACCTTTTTTCGCGAATATTTATTTACCTGGTAACTTTCGCGGTTTTTAAGCATTACCAACAGGTAGCGCGTAGACAACTTCGTATAATCAGCTTTTCACCATGTCAAGTTGACAGTCGCGACCGCGGTATTTTAGTTCGTTAGTGCCGTGTTGTTTTGAGTGTTTTAGTCGCAATTAAAGGATTAATTCTTAAGGTAAGTGCATAAATATTATCTTTAATTCTTTAATATTAGTTTGACTATGCATAATTTGCAAGAAATCTGCAAGTTGTGCAAATTATGATTCATGAAATGTCAACAATGACAAAAATTGTTGAATTTCGTAAATTATAGTATGTATATAGTATATGCTGCGACTTTATGTTGTTTGCATGTATGAACATATTTGCATATTTTGCAATAGTTCATTATGCAGGGAACATGAATTTCGCTAAGAAATTCGCATAAGTACATTTACACAGTGTTGTTGTTGTACTGCCAAGAAATTTGTTTCTTGGCACTCTGCATGTATGTACTTAGTTTTTCCTTTGTACTTAGTAATATTCAATCTAATTAGTTTTATTAAAGTAATTTATTTATATCTTTTTTATTTCAGATATTTCTAGGACGTACAGGAGGCAGGTGCTGATTGGACACTGGACCATGGACTTTAGGGAAGTATTGAATACTTTGTTGTATTGTATTTTCATTGTTTTTTTTATTCATTTTCAGCTGTGTTCAAACAAAGAGGATGGACAATTTACGGCTTAAAATTTATATTACAGTCAAACTTCTCAAACTTCCTTCTACTCGAGTTTCTCTTTAAATCGTTTTTTTTTTCACTTCATTTGGCACTCGCTTAGATTATTCATAGAAAACCCTCCTTTCACTCGAAATTTCTTATCTCCAAAACCTCCATAAGTCGAACTAATTGTCAGAAATTGTTGGACCTATTTTCTCACTACTCGAACTCCTCTAACTCGAATAAACACTAGCTGCGTGTTTCTACCGTTTGCTATGGCTTGATTTTGTATTAAATAGAATATTTATTTATGCATTTTCAATTCTATATAGAAATATGTAGTTTTGTTGCGAGTCTATATTTCTGGACCTGCATTTTCCAGTTTGCAAATGAAAAACCAACGGGCGATTCAGATAATGTTCAAATGTCCTTGAACAACCTTGAATGTTTTTAAATAATAAATTGAAAAAACAAAAAAAACAAGAGAAAGAGTTATAATCTATCTACGACCAACAAAATTATACCCTAGATGAAAATAAAGGTTAAATAAAGTGAAAACCCAAAGTTCTGTATGACAACATTAAGAAGGGGTTGCCAGATTTAACTCATTTTTGAAATAATATTTACTATTTTTATGAAAACGCTGTGTACACAATGTCAGATCTCTATGTCGAGTCGTTCTCAGCCAGTGACCAAATATATAGTGAGAAACGAAATTTTTGTATGGCAACACTACGAAGGATTTGTCACATTTACTGTTTTTTGGAAGTCCGTGTGGAAAATTTCAGCACTCTACGTGAACGTTTTCTCAAGTTATCGTGAGAACTGACGGACAGGTGGACAGACGAACGGACGGAAGGACGGACATTCAAAAATCAAAACAACTTTTAATATTATGCTTGGGTGTCCAACCCATTTTCTTTCTACCAGTATTATTTTTGTGCATCACAAATGGAGTGACAAACGTAGTATGCAGTAGAATTAACAAAATTAAAACATTTCCAATGAAAACTCCCTAACTCGAAATTCCCCCCATTGATTTCACTGGCACGTGCGATTTCGAATTAGAGTGGGTTTTCCTTTTGTATTTATGATTTGATTTAGAATCGTTAAAAATAAAAGTTCTTAAAAATTCTTCTATTCTGCATCGTGGGCCGATTCTAACATGTGTGGGTTGGATTCCCGTCCTTTACCTTACACAAAATGCGCTAAAGGAATTTAAGAAAATTCGGAACATGTTTCTCTTCCTGCAGGAACTGCATTGATATATCCTCAGCGTACAATTTTACTTACGATTCCGAATTTTCACTTCTTGAAGGACTTAAATTCCAATCTTTCCGCACCCATCAAGAACAAATCTAATTAAAATTTTAATAGAAATCTTGTTCCTCTGAATATAAGCTCGACTACATTCATTTATATGAAACTGCCAGCATAACTCTATGCATTTCTGGCTTCTGTCGACGTTATGCGACGTATGCTTTGTGCATGAATAAAATCCACGAAATCCTATGATTAAATTGAACACAAGCTTCCTGCTAGCTACCCCCAAATCAAATTTCAACTTCAACTTATATGCATGGTTTATATTTTATTAAAGTTTATCCCGGCGAACTGATGATATCCAGCCTTCCGCTGGACTCTGGATAGGGGCAAGGATAAGCCCAAAATGACATGACACATAGAAAATTACGAACTGTGACTACCCAGATCTGGTAGTCGTGTATCCGAATGGGCCATGGGGACACATAATTAATTTCATACGGAAGTTGTGTACAATGACAAAGTAGCAACAATAACTCTCCCCCTGGGGGCAAAAACGGATTATGGTTAGCATTTAATTACGGTGCTAAGTGTTTTCCATTAAATGTGACCCCGGTGACTGGCATGAGGCAACGCATTATAGCTAGATACCACCTCCTCACTCTCTCCCTAGTTTGACCACCTAGATGAATGTAAAGAGGGACTATCCAATAAGGATAGCGGAAGAGGATTAACGTAAATCATTTTTATTGTGTTTATTATTTTTGGTTACATCTTTTAAGGCCACCAGTCTACTTCGGCTAATTAAAGCGGTTTTATTAATTCTTGCGCCACGGCTAATTTAATGTGATTAATTTCATTTAATAATTCGTCGGTGGAGTGCATAATAATTGAAAGAAAATGTTGAGCTCCAGTAATATGTAGCTGGGGTTGTTGGTGGGAAGCTTGGACGTGAGAAACGAACTTGTTAGACTCGAAAAAGTTATTTTTGTATTTTGAAAATGAAAATCCTTGTTTTTTTTCATGATTGTCATAGCTGACCTTAGTCACTTAGACTTATCCGAAGTAGACTTCGTTCGAGTTTCTTGTATTTAACCATAATGGGAATTACCTTGTACCTGTATTTAGAGAGGATAATACATATAGGGAATATATAAAGTAAAGAAGCGAAATTGCAATTACCGTAAAACAGGGATACTTTGTACAGTGAAGGATACATTGACCGTAAGTTAAAATAAAAATTCAAAGGCTTCTTCTTCTCTCAAAACACAAAACAACACGATGCAAAAAGATTCAAATTATTTCATAATAATTTTAAAGTGCAATTGCTATATATTGCTCAATTGTTCCGTGAATGCAAACTAAGCAGGTTGCTTTCAAATTGTAGAAGTTTTTATTGGTGAAAATCTGGGTGATAAATTTTATAAAATAAATAATTCCAACAAATATAGTGCAGGCTTGAGTTTTACGATTTTTCTTATAAAAATTTTCAATTTTATGGGTATTCTGAAGAAGATTTGAAATTAGCTATAAGTGACGTTGAAAATGGTTCGTTACATTTTATTCCATTTTCTTGGGAGTTTACTATTTTGATAACATTATAGGACTGCTGTCAATTGTTAAGGCTGCCAATAAACATAAAATATTTATTAATAAGTTGAAGGGGAAGCACACAGACAATGTTTGCCGTCCCTTAGTGTTCACAGTTGGCGAGGAAAAAGCTTTTGTGGACCATATGCTAATCATCACCGAATGGGGATTTCCTTGCGACTCACGAGATCTTCGTCAGCTAACCAAATTGTACCAAGACAAAAGCGGCAAACGTACTCCACAATTCGGCCACCACAACTTGCTCAGCGTCGAATGAGCCTGGCAATTTTTTCAGAGGTATAAAAATGAGCTATCACACCGAATGTGCCAAAATATTCGCTCAAAGGCAGCGGTAACACTGAAAGAATTGTGCACCTATTTTGGTCATCTCCAAGAAACCTTGATGGAGATCACTGGTACTGGGAAATCAACTGTTCCTCCTGAGCGTATATCTAACTACGACGAGACAAATTTGGCAGATGATCCTGGTGTTAAAAAATGCATTTTCAAATGCGGTGTAAAATATGCAGAGCGAGTTCGAGATTCTTCAAAGGCATCTACATCGGTTATGTAAGTGTGGATGAGCTACAGAATGCTATTGCCATCTTATGGGGTTTACAAATTCACTCATCTTTGGCAAACATGGATGGAACGGGGACCGCCAAAAACCAGGTATAATAGGAACACAAGTGGGTGGTTTGATTCCATTATATTCACTGATTGGTTTGAAAACCTATTCATACCAGAAACGCGAAAATTTACTGGGAAGATTGTAGTTATCGTTGATAATCTGTCCAGCGATTTTACTCCACGAGTTATTGAATTGGCGCAAGCTAATTATATCGCGTTTGTTTGTATTCCTCCAGATTCCACCCATATCGCTCAACCGTTAGACATCCCATTCTACGCCTCGCTGAAAAAATATTGGCGAAAAATTTTAGATGAGTGGAAATCAGAGCAAAAGAAAAAGTCACAGATTTTAACCAAGGAAGCATTTCCAAAGCTCTTGTATACATTGGAGCACAAGTTATCGGATGCAAGTGATGTTTCTGTTAACCTCATTAGTGGTTTAAAAAAATGCGGAATTTCACCTGCCGAGTAATGAAGCTCCGGAACAAGTTCAAAACCTTGTTTCGCAAGCTGTATTAGAATTTCTCGACAAAAGTCGTAATAACACTTTCGAAAAGCCTGTACGCAAAAGCAAGAGTTCCTGCTGGTAAAGGCATAACCTTAGAGGAAATGGAAGCAAATATCTCCTTGAAAAACACTTTGGTGCCGAGAGAAACTCCTAATTTTGAGAACGAACCATCGACAAGTTCTATTTTAATCCCAGGTCCTACTCGGATCGTTGATACTTATTCCGATGACTCAGACGAGCAATTGATGTGCCCCGCTGATATTCCCTATATATATAAAGTTCAGGTGACGATTGGGGGTCTTCTGATCAGGAGCTACTCAATGAAGTATTAAAATAAATTATTTCATATTTTTAATTAAATATTCCCGATTCTTGTTATTAATTCATTTTCTATTGTAATAGTACCTACCTATGTAATTTACGAAATAAAACGTCATATAAAATCTGCTTGTTTATTCTTTCTGGAAGCCGATTTCATACCAAAATATTCAGAGAGAAGTATTTTTCTCATCTTAAAAAATTGTAAGGTCTTCAATTTCATATTTAGTCAGGGAGTCATTGATCAAACCAACTTTATACATATAATTAATAAAGAAAACTGACCTCAGGTCAAATTATCCCATTACGGGGTATTCTTTGACCAGCACCTTTCAAAAATGTCACTATCCTTATTTTGATATACTATTTAATAATAATATTTTACTCAATATAATAATAGTGATCGGCCGCACATTAAAAAAATCTAAAAGTCACCGCATCTCAACACCATAGCCAAACATCTTACTTTTAATTTTAAAACTGTACTAGGCCGCAGATTAAAAAAATCTATATGTCACCGCAATCTCAACACCATAGCCAAACATCTTACTTTTAATTATAAAACTGTACTAAAGTATCCCTGTTTTTTACGGTAGTACAAAAAGCGTGAATTTTCCTGAACAAATTAGTTTTGGTTCAGTAAAGATTTTTCATGAAATTTAATACTGCACATAGAAAACAAATTGAACTAAACTAAAATTAAGTGTAAAATTTTACATCGCAATAAAGTGTAATATTTACACCGATTTTTTTTTTTTTATTGAGAAAGTGCATTTTCTGATTTGAACTCCTGTTGATTGGTAATAACCGTCACAAATATAAAAACAGACTGCACACTCCCAAAATTAATTTAGTTCAAAGTTTCAAAATTTTCCACGAATTTCTATTTACAATAAGATTTTCTGCGGGAACTCTAATTTCGTTAAACTACCTCCTGGTGGTAAATTTATCCCACATGGTTTTATTATGTAACCCCCCCCCCCCCACCCTACCCACAATATTTATAACATTTTAAATTGTATGAATTTTGCTTCTTTAGTTTCTACATTCTAAGGATATTTAAATAGAAATTTGTGTGGCAGAAAAAGCTTAAACTCCCGAAACTTTTACCCATGAAACTGAAGTATTCTTACACACATTTGTAAGATTGCACGTTATTTCATAGAGAAGTGTCTAACGATTATATTGGGAGGATCAATTAAAAAAAAAATCAATATCATGAATAGGCCCGAAAGAATATCGCAATTGGGGTGCGCATGGTATTTGAACCGTTGCGTTGGAGCCCCTCAGGAAAATAAAACTAAATGACTTATCCCCCACAGTATTCGAGACTAAGTAATTTAAACTTATCATTATAAATTAATCCCGCCGGATTCATCTTTAATTCTAAGTCAAACAATAAAAAAGCTCCAAGTGTAAATTAACTGCTTACTTAATGTCAACAACTCTTAGCAGGTCTCCCTTTTCTACAGCCTTTTCTCATCATATAAATAAATGAAAATGAGTTTTATGTTTTAATATCCTAAATATACCCTCAACAACAATTCACCAACAAAGATGAAATCTTGTGGAGTTTTAGTACCCTTATTATTTGTAAATCACTTTTCGCACTCAGATAGAAATCTTCAAAACTTCCACAAAATAATGAACCTCCAGGAAAATATACGGGAAGCATAAATTAAAATAGCTGCAGAAGACTGTTGTCTCGAATGCAGTTCAATAACCGCAGGATGCCATTTAATTCTTAGGTAAACCTCCAAAAACGACAGCAACACATTATTACCTGACCCATTTTCTTGAACTTCATGAAAGAACCCATACTGCAGTGTCACTGAATTCCCTTAACGAACTTAAGTTTCGGACTCGACCTCCTTCCCTTTACTTCCGGCCTCTATGAATTCACCATTACCACAATTCGTTGCAATGAATTTGCGCCGCTTTAAAATTATTCTTCACTAAAACTGTAATTTCGTGTGTTTTTTTCTTTTTTCCTTGCTGTTTGCTACAAAAGAACCAGCGACTTGACCTCAACTGCTGGGCGAACAGAAGTTCAAACTGGAGCTTAGGAAACTCACAGGTTTCGACCTACTTGCATAGAGAGAAGTTTGTTTCCACCACAGATTTATAGAAAAGTTGCATTTGCTTGTCTAAAAACAAGGGGAAACTCTATCTAGTAGACAACCGGATGTAAACAGAAAGGTGACCATGATAAAACGGACAGGCCGACAAGAAATTTAGTTAAGTTCCTTGACGTATTGTTTGTTGAAATAAACGATTTAAAGGGATATCCTCATCCGGTTGGAACTTAAATTACCATCAGTCGTATGAGCCGTAGAAAGAGCTCTCATCAGCAGAATTTAATGGACCAAAAACAGGAGCATTTCTTATTACCAGCCGTTTACCTCTAATAGCGAAAATTATGTGCATCTCATGCGAATTGAACCTCCTCCACATCAGATAATTACAGCTATCAACTCCTACAACCGAAGAATATTTATGGAAGAAAATTGTTTTCCTGTGGCATCTTTGTCGGCAAATGTGCACATCGCCACCCGAAATTTAACCCTTTTGGACGTACATTTTTTTACATGGGGCTGAAGTTCGGATTTCTTTGGGATTCTCTTGACCAAAGTGATTCTGCTTGGCACTTCTGCAAGGATAAAGGGATTTGGACCATACTTAATTCTGAAATTATCCCTTCCGTCAGGAAGTGGAGAACTTACCGTATGGGAAAAATCGCTGTTGTTCACAAGGACAAGAAGGAAGTTCACAGGGTGCCGCTAGAGCAGCACCAGGATAGGCGAGGTGGCGGCGACCCCAACTCCCCACCCACTACATCCGCCTACACATGCAATGAACGAGCTTTTATTTAGCGCTCAATGCCACCATTTAAAAGTTTACCAGCGTATAAAGCTATTCTTAGACGTGAGCGGAATTAATTTGCCACAAGTAGCGCTACATAGAACTGCTATTGTTGCCTAGTCCTGGTGGTGGGTGCTGATGGTGTTGTTCGGCTGTTGCAAGTTTTTATATGGGACGACATTAATGCTACTCCTTCCGCCCCGCACCAGTATTAAATATATACTGGGTCCCTGCGGCTATGGGCGAAGGGTGTATCCATATAGTTGTTACTACAGGGCTGATAAAGTTTAGCGTTAAGAACAAAATTAGGTTGTGAAGGAGCATCCAGAGTTTAAGTTGTCATCCAAACTTGTAGACTTTATATAACGGAGAGGCAGAGAGAGGCAATAGAATTCCTTTAGGGTATCGAGAAGTGGTTGTAATATAGAAGGTCTTCGAGGCCAGGAGTGTCATAAAATTTAGACAAGATAATTGCGGTTGTACCTGGTTAAGTTTAATTTTTCGGATGACATTATAGTGAAAGTGGATTCAAACTATGGCAGTCTCGGAATATGGATTTGTAAGTCATTTTTGTGTATTTGAACAAACGTCTGCTGGAATTTATTCAGAGGAATGTTGCAGTGTATAAGGAGTTCACTTCTGGTTGTTAATAAGGGTTAATTATTTAATATTGGTAATTATTTTTACGCAAAATTGGATTTCATTTTATCCTTTTTTTTGGGACTAGCGATAACTCCTAATTATTTTTCAGTCATTCTCATTTTTATTTCCCTTTTTTGTTTGTTGGAATTCAAGTCTATATTCAGAATTTTAAATGAGCTCTTGTGAGCTCTTCTGGCGACGCGTCTGTGTCGGTTCTCCCATTTCCGAACTCTTTACCAACCGCCATGTAAACCGGGTAATATGCTTTTCAAAATTTACCACTAGTGATACTTTGCTGAACCCGCAGCTAGGTAGACCTTGTTGCTTATGACGTTTGTAAAAAAAAAAGTGTTTGTTTCATTCTAATTACAGCACCCGATGAGGTGAGAAGGTTGAAAAAATAAAACGAATAAATTTTTCGACCCAGCGACCAGAGTGGTCTCATCGGTATGGTTATCTCTAATCGCCTACCATGGAAATTCAATTATGGAGGTCACATTAATCGCCCATATAAATACTTTAAAAAAAGCTAGTATGAATTATGTAGTAGCAAGATTACTTATTGTAATTTTCAAATTGGATGATTGTTCGCCCATTTTGCCTTGCGGCACATGGATAAACCAAGTAGAAATTATAAGAGGTCTATTTTTCGTCTAAACGACTGAAATTTATTGAAAATGATTGTAATAAATTTGCCAAATGCATTGAACTTCTATGGTAGGCGAACAGAGATAACCATACTGATGAGACTCTCTGATCGCTGGGTCGAAAGTTCAATAATTTTTTCACTTAAATGCATATTATAAATTTATTGAAATTATTTTCAATAAATTTCGGTCTGTTAGACGAGAAATTCTTCTTCAAATGAATTTTTACCTCTGAGATGACAAAAACTCTTTTTGTTTAATTATTTTATGATTACCCCCTATGTTAACTCTTTGGCGGAAGTAACATAAGAAATATTAAGGTTGGCAATCTAACCGAAGCTTACAGGACGAAAGCGTGCAAGCAGATTTACTACGTGGTACATCGCACAGGTAATTCTAAAAAAAAGTCCAAGAAAGTCGCCTCTCGGGTTCGAGCTGCATCATACTTGAAGCAGAACGGATTTTGATACCCGCTCTAGCTAACTCATAAAATCAATTTTGACGCTTCAACAGCAGTTAAGGCTTGTCGACGTGGGGGTACAGTCGATAACGTCCGTCAACACTCACTGATTAGTTAGACCAATTCTAGCTTTTTTACTTGTCTTTAAGTTATCTTCTAGAAGAACAAATTCCTAACAAACACATTGGATGTGCTCGCCAGTAAAGCAAACATTCCAGATCAGATTATCACCGACAGCGACAATAGGTTTCAAAAAATAGAAGCCTCCTGCGGTAATGATGCTAAGCACAGCTCAAGATGTACTTATATATGCTAAATGCTGTTCACGTTTCATATGAACGTGTTTTTGGATGCGATATGTTATGATTGTGCTTGTTAGTGAGTAATATGTTCGCAAAATAACGCGAGAATTCAATGATATTAATGGGGTTTCAAACTAAGTTCATATTCAGGTAGCTCAGCCCTCTCATTCCCGATAGGTTTTTACGTTCTGATCTTCTTACGCCCTATCAACTTAAAAATGTAAAGATTATCAAAACCACGATTCGAGCATGCGGATCGGGTTAAAATAGTTGATTAAGATAGCTACATTCAACATAAGGCATACACGTCAAGCAATAGTTTCCCTGCCATTTCAAAACAAAGAACTTCACAATGAAACGCAGTCATGCTTTCCAAAGGATCTTAGTGCTATTTAACTGTGAGAGACTCGTTCATAAAAATACATAAAACTGAATACTGCCATTTCAAGGGGTAATTTCCTCAGTCCACTATTGCTCAGCAGAGTTTTGTGAACCTCCAGCATAAATGACAACGATTATATAAACCTCAAGAGCGACTATAGACATAGAGGACCTAAGGGCAACACATCCAGCCTATACTTATAGATCATATCATCCGCCACCACTCCTTTCGTAATGATCGCTGTAGCTGTCTGGTCCTTAGGGAAATTATTTGGATGAATATTAAAGAATTCCATAAGTGAAAAAAATTAAACATTAGTTTTGCGTTGGTATTGGAATCCACTTATTACAGAACCTTGGGCATGCCGACATATATCCATATTACATAAATTAGTAAAAGTGCTATCTAAGACTGTAAGATTACTTAAAAATGCTGAAACAAACAAACCGTTGTGTGAAAAACTCTCCTGGCCGCAGGCGTATGCCAATTTTCAATGCTATGAAGGGATCTGCCCGAATCAAAGTTTTCAATATTTCTATGAAAAATTGAGGATATCACCAAGAACAACTTTTTCTATCCTAGCTTTTTTTATTTCCAAAGTCTTTCGTAAATAGCATGTCCTTCTCAAAGGAGATGTAACGAGTACAGGCTCAATCTGTTGTTGCAATCTTAATGAACGTGCTACGGATGCACCCTGCCAATAAGTGCAAATGAATTTTCTAAACCTCTCCTTCATTATTGCATTCTTTTGATCTTATCTCCACCAATAACATCTTTTGCTCATTAAAAGCATTTTAACAGCAATCTTCCTGCTTTTAGTTAATCATTTCCTTTTCCTCGAATGTAATTAAAGTTTCAGTATCAACCCGATCCCGGCGGCAAATATAAAAGTTTATACGTTTTCGAAATAGAACAGCGGCAAACGCCATAACCGACGAACATTCAGTAAAAGTGTTGATTTTATACTCAAAGAAAATTAAACTCATTGAGAAAACCCCCATAATAAATGGAGCACGAAAGCCATCGATGTCCTTAGGGATAGACGAGGAATAGACCCCCAAGGGGGGAGGTTTTCGCCCATAGTGCAATAAAAGGCAGCAACCATAAAGGCATGCTGCATTGATTAGACAATAAATTTCCTCGACTGATGGAGTCCATTGGGCCGCCGATAAAGAGAATCGCAGTAAAAAGCAACAAAAGCAGCAACAGTGCCCGTTCTGGTCGTCGCTGGTAGTGGGCATGGTTGGAGATCTAGAATATAAGCAAGGAACTGGATGAAGCAATCACAAGAGCTTCGGTGCGTTTCGAAATGCAAACCATTACCATTTATGGACAATTTTTTATCAACCCCGACAGTACTTGGATTACGCCGACAATGATCATTCACAGAACGGAGCTCTCCCATGAACGAGCCATCAAAGGACTAAAGAGTGTACTCTGTTGTTGGAGTGCGAATCCACCAAGGCTGTTAATTTTTTGTGGACAACGATGCCGGAATATTGTGTTGAGTCGAGCCTTTATTTCCCCATTCCATTCCATACCACCCCACCACATCTGCTGGAAACTCTAATTGAGCCAATCAATCAACAGCATTGGGCACGTTGTTTGCCAAAGGTACGTGTCGAGCAAATTCTTTGAATGATTTTCATCAGCACCTGACTTCGTATCCCACCCCTGCCACGAAATGCAGCAAAATACAGGTTAGACGGGAATTTTTTTATTTTTTTATTTTTTTTTTCTACTAGCTCTTTTCTTTTTTGACGAAAATGAAAAATGCTGGAAATGCTTAAGGATTGCTGCTGGCTTTAAGGTTTTACTCTGTGTATTTTGAGGGCGCAAAATGCCAGAACTGGTGGCGTCAAAATTAAAAATTAATCGCTCGCTGAAGAGCAAGAAAATCGAGGAACGACGAAACCGGCAGAGTCACGTAAGTTGCTGTCGACGACACTGTGATCAGAGTCAGACGTGCTATATAAGGTAAAAATGGCGATGAATTGCTCTTTCTTTTCGCCCGACGTCGCCGCGCCGCGCCGTTCAAATTGAAAAAGTTTGAAAACGGCAATTTTTTATACACCGTCAGACGAGCGGATCGGGATGTCCTTTTGAATAAGGCATTGGAGATATAGGTCAGATGTCGCTATATATGTACTGGGAGTCGTTTGGAAAGTTCATCGAATAATTCTTGCTGTATTTTCTACTTTTAAATTTTTCCTTTTTTTTTTGTTTAATGCGGAAGTGTCCATTTGTTCCGTTCTGCAATCCACCATACTACAAAACATCACATCAGTGAAAAATTGATTTTCAGCCTAGATACCCTTAGAACTGGAAAAACAACATTTTAGGGTGCCTGATGCCTGTACAGCGGTAGGAGAGGGGGATCGCCTCTAAGCGCTTCTAGAAAATTTTTGTGTAAAGGTGTGGAAAATCGATATGCAAATAATTTTTCCGCCCTTTTCTGATTAAATGTTTGCATTTGTCAAGTACGACAACAGTAATTTTCGGAAGTCAAAACTGGATTAAATTGAAACTTTGTTAAAAAGTGGATTTCCTCGTCGTCGTTATTTCTGACTTCCTTCCTTTCCAAAAAATCATTCGTTCCATTCGGGATAAATAGAAAATGCGCCAGCACAATTTTAAAGCCACCACCCGGTGATGGATTTAATGGGATTGTTCAGCCCCGTACCCGTTGTGAGTTAGTATTTTGCTGGATTTACGCTAATCGCTTGCCCAAAACTTATTGTGGTAACTAATTAAATTTAAGCTAAATTACTGTTATTCTCCAATTGAAATATTTTTTGCGACAATGCTTTATGGTTCGGCTACCCCAACCCCACAGCATCATGCTATTGTTATACCTTCGCGCTTGTAATTATGGGAAAATATACGCACGTGCAATGGTGGGACGACGTTTTTGGATGTGTGCTCATAATTCCCTGCAAAAATTTCAATGAATCGCTGGGAATCATCATCATTTCCAATTACAATAATTGCACTAAATCTACATTTCATATCCATGTGTTTGTGTGTATTATGTACGAGGAATTAATAACAATTTGTTGGAGAGATCCATTTCATTGTGTATTCGCTGTGTGTGTGCATGAATATGCCGCTTGAACGTTGGGGGGGGGGGGCATTCAAAATGTAATTACTAAGAGTGGGTATTTCCATTTTGAATAATGCGGGAAAAAGCGCTGTTTCCGGCTTCCGTTGAGCGATACATAGATGCATACGAACGACGTCAGGAATTTGCTTTCTTTCTTTTTCTTGGATATTTTTAGTATCATCCATAAGCACACATCTTTCTAGAGTATGAGTGGAATTTTCGCAGAATGAAGATAGAAGAAATGAGAAATGGAGAAATGGAGTTGACACTTGAACCTACTGTTGAGATAATAAAGAAAAACCGGGATTGTTTTTGAAACGGAAGTAGTGACATCTATTAGCATGAATTCGGATTAAATAGATAGAGGTGCACCCAGAATTTAGGATACCGTCATTGGGGCATCCCACACGAGTATTCCTGATGCAGTATGCAAACCAGTTTTTAGGGAAGAGGTGAAAAGACGCAAAGTGATATATTAAAACTGGTCTCCATACTGCATTAAGAATACTCTTGTGTAATGGCCCATTAAATTTCAACGGGAGGACAATGTAGGGTATGGTGGTGAATTACTTTTCATTTGATCATAAGCAAATCTGCCAATAGGCAAATATACAAACCGCGGCATAAGACAATTCAGTTTCATTCTTTGATTTAGTAGAAGAAAAATTAGTACTTTAGCAGTACTTCGGTTTCTATTTTTTATGTCCCTTTTACTTTCCTTGATGTTTTTTTTTTCCCAATATTTCTTCAAATTTTTCTCCTTTTGAGAAGTATCCGTGAAAAATACAGGACCTTCCAGATTGCACATTTGTTTTCTTTTGAGTTATTTTAGTATAAGGATTTAGCATTTAACATAAATTTTCTCTTCAATAATCAGAGTACGAACAGGAAAATCGCAGGGCCAACGGTACAACGTTTTAAACTTTAGTCAATTTCACAAGACAAACAATTAAATCACACAACAAACTTAAACTATGAATTCTAATTTAAAAGGTCAAAAATAGTCTTGAATATATTAAAAAAAAGAATTCAAATGTGGACAACTATTAGTGGATACCTTCTCCGTTGTATGGTTGCAAATAGAAAAGATTAGAGCAGATTAATAATTACGTCTCTATTATCTAAACGCATCAAAATTCGGGCCGTGCTAATTAATATGTCTAAAGTAGTTCACAGGCATCGGCTCAACTTGTTCGATACCCACAGATAACCTTCTAGACAGAAATTATATAAACTCGTGGAAATTGGCTCAATTCGCTCAATGCTCACACGAGACTCGAAAGAGTTTATATCAAAGATCACTCGGTAGAATTTTGGCTTTACTCGCTCGATATCTACGGGCAACCTTAGCCAGAGGACGACGTTAGTGATTAGTAATATCTCCCTAGAACGTGCACATTTATGCTGACGCTGTTGGTTTATTTGAGGACTGTATTGTTTGGATCCTCTCCAACATCTGGTCCAAAGCTAATGGCGTAAAGTCAAATCATGACAAGTCCCAATGTATTGTGTTCCATAATGGCACCTTTGACCCGTATAACTCACCTCTTGGGGTCTCCGCTGGTACAATTTTAGATTTGGTGCCTATGAACTTGTTGGAAAATTTGAATGTTTCAATTCTTTATTCGTCTGCAGTCCTAAATTCAATGAAAGAAGAAATTTCAAGAATATTTTTATTATTTTGAAGTTTGATTAAGTTAAATAAATTTATCTGAATTTATATTTTGTTATTTTTCATAAATTCTTTTTCTTTTTTTTTTATTTTATTTATATTATAAATATGTATACAGGGTGCTACCCTTAGGAGGTCAATAGAGCAGAAAGTGATAGTACTGGTGATAGTACTGAGCTAGACAAAAAAAAATTAAAGCAGGGGCGGGGGGAGGGTAAATATCACCGTTTAGAAGTTACAGGGTGATTAAAAAAATAAGCTAGTTTTTCACAAAACATCCTTTATTTTTAAAGCTACTGGTCGTACGGTCACAGTTACGAGCTCATTTTTTTTACTCTTGTTTTTATTTTGACCTCCATTTTTTTGGAAAACGGTCGTTAGCATAAATTTTTATAAAAATTGTACACAGCTATTGAATTTAAATTAGTATATCCTATGTGATATATGTAGCCGTTAAAGAAGTTTTATCTCAAAACCTACTCTGAAAGCTATTCTCAAGTCTAGTCTGACTGAATACACGTAATTTAAAAAAAAAAGTATCGGCTAATTTCGGTATAATATGAATAGGTTTTGAGAGTTAGTAGCTTAGCAGCTGCAGATAGCACATATAGGATATAATAGGTCACATTAAAGGGAAGAGTCTACAGTTTATAGTTATTATAAAAAAAGTTATGTTAATGACCGTTTTGCAAAAAAATATAGGTCAGTGTAGAAAAAAAAAGTACAAAAATCCGAAATATTTTTTATTTAGAGCCCTGTAACTCCTGAGAGGATAGGGTGTGAGGTTGGTTGAACAGTCGTCGGAAAGGCCTTAACTTTTAACCTTGACCGTACGCCCAGTACTTTTTAAAATTCAGGATGTTTTGTGAAAAACTAGCTTTTTTTCTTAATCACCCTGTAACTTCTAAACGGTTGATATTGCCACCTCCACCCTGCCATATAATTTTTGTTTGTCTATGTGAGTACTATCACCTCCTGCACTATTAACTTCCTAAGGGGAAGCACCCTGTATATGTTTTCTATATACAGAAAGGTCTCTTGAAACTTAATTAAGAACTATTAACAATTATTAATAGAGGAAAAAGGTTATTTTACTAATTAAAGCTTTTTTTTTTTGGTTTTTTAAAGACACCAGAGGGTAAGGTGTCTACTTTTTGTATGCCTAATTTCCTGACATCTACTAAACTTTTAAAATTTATTACAAACTAAAGTGTCTTAATGCGATTTTTTTTAAAAAATTTGTACACTGTCGTGTGTGTGTGATTTAAAGGTTTTTAACATTTTTCAATGTACTTTAAAATGTCAGAATTATTGATTTTTCTTAGTCGGTACGAGTATTAGGCCGACAACATAAATAAACTACAAATTATTATTATGCCAATAAAAAGGATAATTACATCAAAATAATTGTCAAAATATGTTGCTTCCGCTATACCTAAAGTTAAAAATCAAGGCATCATTTTGAACCAACATATGAAATGCTGCGACAATACAAAGATAATTATCGGTTAGGCTTATGCTGTACTTCGAGGGCTCTAGCTATCTTCTGAATCATTATCTTTTGAAATGCGATTAAAACTGATTAAAGCTCTAATTCTACCTTTCTTTACTTTCGGCACGGAAGATGCCTTTAATGATTTTATCCGTTTCATTTTCGGACTTCGTAGTTTCGACCATATTTCACCATACCGTCAAAATTGCTAGGTTGCTCAATTCGATATTTTCTCAAGCAGAGAGGACTGATTCACATTTATAACGTACAAACAAACCATTATTATCTGCATGTATTGGGATCGTAATCGGAATGTGATAATACCTTGTCCTCACAAATTAGTAATCGAAATTTCTTATCCAGATAGCCCGTCACTGGAATAGTCTTCCCCATAGTCATCAGAATGCGCGATCTGTCAGTGCATTTGAAGATCTCATGAGGCTCCCTATTTTCAAGTTATTGCCTTCCAACCAGTTATGGTTCTGTACCAGATTAATTGACCGAATTCAAGTATCTAATCCAAATGTTCTTCTGATAACTGAGTAATATTGAAACAAACGAGAGCAAGAGTAATTTTATAATACTAAAACTCTCACGGTGTAGCTCATTTTAATCATTTTCATAATCTTCATAACTTTTATCATTATTGTAATTATAATTTTTTAATTTTAAATTTTCAATTATGTTAATATTTTATTTTGTTTATTGTAACTGTAATTTCTTAATTTTAGTCTATTTTCTTTTTATTGAATTTTTAATATTTTTAAGTCTCTGCTTTTAGCAGTACACTTTTCCTGTTATTTCCAATTTTTGCTTAATTTTGGTAAGCTTTTATTCTTAATTTTCATTTTTATTTTAGATTTGTATATTTTCTATATACTCACTAATTTCTATAAAATGTACTTAAATGTAGTTCCCAATCTTTCTGTACTAAACAGATTGTGAAATCTTGTGTAATTTGCCAGTGCAATAAATAATATATCGGCTCTGCACGCTCGATAAAGGTACAGAGTATGTATGGATCAGTATTCAGACATCGGGATGTGGATGCTATGAATTTGACATCTTTGGGGGGAACAGAACATAGAAAATATTTTATGTATTGACTCAGCATGCATTAGGAATGTAGCTTGCCATCCAATATCGCGATATCCGATACATCCTGCGATATATTTAATTGTTATCGTTACAGTAATAATATCGTACGGGTAATATCGATATGTCGGAATTCAATCATGTAACTGAAAATTTGAAATTTCTGTATGTACACATTGAAAAAAATCCTGAACAGAGACTGAAATTTGTTTAAAAACTGCTCTATATGTCTTAAACGACGCATTATGATCTATGAACATAAAGCTTTGGCGATCGGATCGATGAAAATTAGTCTTTTTTCTGCTCGTGATGTGTGAAATGGATGCGTGGTGTAAAATGACTTCCTGTGAGAAAAAATTTCAAAACAGAACACTTACATATGTCCCTGAAAGAAAGAACGGAATAATTTATGCGAAGTGTAGTAACTGTGGTGTATGTGTCCCAAGTACATGAAAATGGGTTTTCCGGTGACAAAAATGGCCCGAGAAAGTTTTTTTGAATAAGGAAAAGTGCCAGCAAATAGTTTCGCCCATTTTTAGATATTATAAGTTTTCTGATCGGATGGCTGTGCAGTTTTTTACCTGAGATATAAATAATTTAGTTCTCATTTGATACACTGAATTGGTGATACAGTTATGATTTATATCAAAAACTGTTACTTGTTTGAACTTACACAGTTAACCTGCCAATCATATAAGGAAGGAAAAGGAATACAGTGTACAAAATTATTTTAATAGAACTGTATCGTGGGGGATGCCGCTTTAAGATGTCCCAATAAATTTAGCCGAAAATCGAGTGGATTTTAAGAAAGTTTTGGTAGAAATTTAGCCGATTTTTTAAGTAGATCTAGCCTGATCTCAATAAAAGAGTTACCAGCACTGATCGTCCGGCAGAAATATGGTTTGCGTTTTGAAAATCGGCAGAAATTGAAATATTGGTTCGGGATTCGGCTAATATAAATATCGATAACCGCGATATATATCAGAAAGGAAATATCGATAAGAAATATCGTAATATTTGGCTAAAAACATCAATATATCGGTTAATTGATAATATCGTGAATATTCCTTGAATGCATTATACTCGAGAGGGTACACTGGTTAACATCCCAGTGTAGAAAACTTACTAAGCTCTGGTAGATTCTTCGCCTTTTTATAAATTTGATCCAGCTTGAAGCTCAGGCTCGGAACATTCTTGAAGTTTGAGGTACCCACTCTACATTAGGTTAGCTTCGAGAAGTTCACAGTTATTGGAACGATTGTTACAAATATGAAATTAATCTTGGTGTTTGTCACAGATATGAAATGAATGTTGATATAGCTGCATAGGAAAAGTATATGTTAGTGTAAAGGACACCCTGGGAGTTGGGGACCAAATAACTCTGATAAAATACTTAAAATATATTGACGACATAACATTATGATTATGGTACTCAAAGAAACGGCGAAGATGCAGTAAAATATGTTTTTGCTCTCAACGTCCACCAAGTACATAACTATTTGGTCTGGACATGATACTGATCAAAGAAATCTAGTCATATTAGCTATATTAGCTGAGAACCAAAATAAGAAATATTACTATTATTCAGTTTACGAGTCCTACGAAAAAAATCAAATGATGAAATCAGAGGATAAATTATTTATACGAATGACGTGAATGTTTAGTGGATACTCAGGTGTAACGTCCAAAGTACCAACTATTTATTTCACGTAGCCAGTTGATGTGTACCCTTAGGTACTGAACTCTTGGTGGAGTCTTGTGGCTACAGTGCTTGTGGCTTGGAGATTATGATTCTTGTTAGCGTAGCACAGGTACATAACCCAGTTGTAACATCCACGACTAATAATGAGAGTCGAAATGTAGTTCGGTAGCGAGTGTTGCTAGTAGGTTTCAACTTGCAGACTGAACGCGTGACAGCTCAAAACGTACTTGTAACGCCTACCGTCTGTAGACAATTAGCACCCCAGGGAGCGGAAACCTATTCCTGAAAATTTAACGGTAAAAGAATATATATAATCCAAAGACAAGTGCGTGGCGTGTTCTAGCACACAGATATTTTCTTGTCGAGGTCGATACATCATCGACCGATGACGTCACTGCTAATTATGTCGGGCTCTGGAGTCAAATAGCGTCAGTCTGGAGAGCACCTGTAAGAAGCGTAAGAGATCGGCTGACCCAATCTCAAGCCGACCAATGCGTGCTGACTAGTTCAACTTGTAATGAACGATCGAACTTATTCCAGTGTCCTTTTGACAAACAGTTAGAGACTGCTCAGTTAGTTAGAGACTGGTCAGTAGTAATTCCAGCACATTTGTTACCAGGCAGTTGGAGATTGCTCGGCCAGTAGAGTCTGGTTCGGCGCCCTTGCTCGCTGCTGGGAGAGGTTGAGCTTCTTGTACCTAATTAGATTTAGGTAACGGCGTATGGATGTCAGCTCTTGGTAACGCCTTCTTCGTTCTCAAGTCAGCTATAAAACTGGAAGAAAAATAGAATGGAGGGAAGGGACCGCTATCTGAGCATATGTTTTCCGTCATTAACCTACGGATTGACAGTCCTGGCCTCTCTGTTCCTGAATCTTGACTTCGTTATTCATGTACCCAAAAGAACCCAAAAAAATATTTTTAACGTTATAATGTCGATTTAAGATAATTTTTGTATAACTTATCAATTCAACTTCTGAGTGAACAATAATTCCTTTTGTATTTTTGTTTTCTTAATTCTATTTCACAGCCTACTTACATATACCGTTCTCTAGTTCTCAAAGTGACCTTCGATGAGTTTCACGAAAAACAAACAGATTTAATTCGGCTGCCCCAGGTCGTAAACGCCGCGCCTGACGTCGTCAAGTCGCCACAAATGTACATATATATTGTCCTCACCAATACCAGGCTTGACTATTGACTTATATAACTTGTTGTAAAAGTGCATATTTACTCTAATTTCGTCATATCTTTGCAATCTGAATGAGGCAGACAAGTCGACGACGAAGTCGAAGAGGACAATCAAGAAATCCTAGACAAGAACTTCGAAATGAATATAATTTTCAGTGGAACTTCACATTAAACGACTTCTCAGAACATAATGGCAGACGGCTACCTGAAAATGAACTCGAGACCGAGCCCCCCCCCCCCCCCCCACCCCACTAAAGGAGATTCGCTGGATTATCATAGATAAATCTATCCTGCTGTATGGACATAATTTCTCTCCAGAATCAACAAATATTTTCAATTACGGACGTGAGGGAACTCAAATAGAGTTCCTCACATATATAGTTTGCTTCAATCTTATAATTTGAAAGAATTCGGCATATTCTGCAACAGTCTGAAGCTGACAATATTAAATGCCAACGTTCGTTTTATGCAGATTTTTTCCTAGTATCATTTTCATTCAAAAATCAATTCGATGTTCAAAGAAATTATCACAGTAAAAGAGTAAAAGAGTCAGGCCATTTTTTCCCAGATTTTGAAAAATGCTTCAATGAAACTCTCTAGACACCTTCAGCGCTCAGAAACTTAAGTAGAAATTTTAAAATTTTTGTGATAAAAAAAAAACGTTATCCATCACCAAACGGGTTAAGTTTAATTGAGTTGTGATTTTTGTGATTTATCGTTTTCATGTTACAATTTTTCTACCTCCGTTCTATCTGCATCAACTTTCAAGCACTTTTGGGTATTCAAAAGATGCAAATTTAAAACTAATAATTAATTAAATTGAGCTTTACTTTCCTATACATAGTTGTCACTCAAATAAAAATTAAAACGTCCAAGGAAATACTAAATGTAATTCAAGCAAAAGGAAATAGGACAACTAAAAACATCCTCACTTTATATCAGAATGGTCATAGACAAATCTCTAGTCTGGAATATTCAGAATTTCCTTTTGAAACAGTAAAGCAATGTGACATGGCATAGTTATAGAAATTTCTACATAAGATATTTCTACCATTCTCCTGAAAGATAGAATAGATTCATTCATTCCCACTACCTCAAACAACAATAAATTCTAAAGCGATATATCTCACAATGGTCCAGATTTATCCCTATCCCTCACTAAGGATCTAAGCATGTCACAGAATTCAGCATCAATGTCATCATTTATTTTAATAAAGCATCTCCCAAGGGAGATTACAGAACGAATATATACCACTTGTGAACTCCAGTCTGTACATTCTATGGATAACTAAACAAAGCGGGGGATAGCATTAGCTCAGTGTCCGCCATCTATCTGCTTTTTATCCTGTCAAAGATGTCACAGATAAAAATATCACACGCCGCCCGGGTAGTCTCTATATAAATACTTCTTGCTCCTTTAGCAGCAGAGACGTATCAATGGCTAAAAGTCCACCCCCTCCCCTCCAGCATCGTTTCATTGAGACCAATACTAATATAGAAGGGGGCATCCTTTGGCCATTCGTATTTTTCTATTTCATTTTTTTTTTTTAAAGGGTAAATATAACTGGGGTACCCAAGAGTTCTGAAGAAATATATCCCGACAACCTTTCTGGGATAAAAGTGTAGGTAGAGCGTATATGTTTCTGGGGTTAGGCAATATTTTTCATGATTCCATTCAACCTTCGAAAGATTCATGTTAAAAGTTCTTCTCCTTGGGTGTGCTCGTTCCTCTTTTCCTTTGTTTTCGATTTCTGGGACAATCTTAACACCCAAAGTGATAGAAATTCTGGTGTGAGTGAGATGGCATTGATTTATCCCGAAAATGTGCAGTATCCATAGCCTTCTGCTGCCGCCTGTTCTGACACTTTCCACATCGGCAACCTCAAATCCCCTGAACTTTGTGCAGTTTTTGTCATCAAAGCTTTCTTCAACATTAAGTAAGTGGTGAATGTAGGACTGACTCCTGCTTTTTTTTCTCATCTTCTAAGAAACTCTTATAATAAGTAGCACAGAGCCATCGTATTGGGGCCCGCAAAAGAAACGCCTCAGGAGTTTTAAGATGTTAAAGGATAATTAATGCAGATCGATGACGAAGTTCAAAGTTTTTCGCCCACTGAATGGGAATCAATGCAAGTCATGATGGGTAGAGTAAGAGTCTCTCAGTTGTCAGGTCATAGAGATTTTCATTGGAGCATGATTGAGTCATGTGAAAAGTTTTTAGCTCGAGAACAGTAGAATTGCAGGTTTTGAGGAAGTTAAGTGGCGTTGAGGGTCTTCAAATATGCATCAAGCTTCATGCAACAGCAGCATCATCCAATTAAAGAACACTTGTTTCCTATGTGCATAGCTTCCAACTATCAGAGGACACGACTTCATGGGGTTAAAGTACAAAGCAACTGAGACAATTGTTATTTCAGTTAGTGCTATGGAGATAGATGTGATTCGAGACCGTACACGATTTTAATTAAATCAACTCTTCATATATACCTACCTGGCGGTAACTGATGGATGAAATTAGCTCTAATGATGGCAAAACTGCATGTCCAACTAGCTATAAACTTCCTCCCGGCAACTATTGTTCGTCGCATAGAGCACAATCCTTTATTGGTGCGCGTGGAGCTAGATTCCAACAAAAAGTTTATTCAAATGCCGGCAGCGTTATGGAGCACACATCTAGATGTAGATATGTATGTGCTCAGGTGCAGGCGTTACAAATTCCAGTAATCACGATATGAAACTGAGAAATTTCAGATAAGCAGTCCTGGAAGGTTATTAAAACGGCAACAGGAATACAGCAACTGCAACAGCCCGCCTCATCATCAGCCAGGACGAGAGCCACCATTATGGGGCTGGGTTGGTTTATAAACATAAAAGCTTATCCGGTGAATGACTTTGGGGAGATGGAGTTAACTATATCGCGATTCTATATGCTAAAGTAGCTAGCTAAGGATGGGCTATATATCTATATATATGTGATATACTCATATAAGCGCAATACAAGTATAGTTGAATGCACTTCAGACTAGGCCTGTTCTTTCTGAAATTAAAGTCACCCGTTGAGGACTCAACTTGATGGGCTTTATTTGCCTTTTGTCTCGACGTTTTACTTCCAGCGTGTAAGCTAGGGCTCCGAGCTTTATAAAATGCAAAAAAAGCTTAATCCTTAGACGGAGGGGGATAAGTGGTATCTTCCTGGTGCTTGTTCTTTTGTTCGAGTGGTGCAACAATGTCATGAAATTCAAGTGTTCTGTGGTAATAGCTGCTTTGTATGATCCCTGGAATGGTCCATAAGCGTTTATAGGGAGCTACTCAAACTTAAAATGAGTACGCGATGCACTTGTCTTCCTCCCTCCATTTTTTTTTGTTTTTTTTTACTAAGTTCTTATTCGAGAGTAAAATTTTTAGGTAAGATTATATAATTTTCAAAAATTGGTTGTGAAATTTTCAGAAATCGTCACGTTATACAGCGCAAAACATATAAAACATTCAAGAATACCAGGTTTAACCCTTTGAGATCTGAATTATTTGGAGGACCTAAAAAAATTTAAATGAACATTTTCCATGATTAAATTTCGATTACCTTGAAATGACAATATCAGTTTAAAACAGACGTTAAAGTCATATGGTACCATGTCAGGTAAATTTGGAGTTCATGGAATCGAATTTATTGCCAAAAATACGCATACATAAATCGAAGTATGTGTAGAATAATTATCAGGATGCAATATCCATAAATGGTTTTCATATAGTTCTACCATACAGTTCATACATTTCTACCAGTACGACGAAGTTCACAAACGTCATACGTCAAGCAAAACATTGAGAAAGACTATGATATTTAATTGAATTTCAATTCAATTCAATTCAATTCAATTCAAAGGAAGCAGAAGAGTTTTACCTAACTTCAGTCGTGTTTACGATGGCAGATTCTTGCTGAAGGCCATTGCCTCCTTAGTGTGGAGTATATTTTAGACAGCGGACATTTAGTATAATCACAACAATTCATGTTGCAGTTTAAAACAACTCCAAGGTTTCGTACAGAATCCGCAAAGGGTACTGCGCTGTCGCCAACCTGGGGTAAACCATCAAAATCAAGAGATCAACAAGAACAAATCCTAGCATTGGGACTTCCCAGGATTCAAAACCAGCCCGTTTTGCATATACCAATGAGAGATACTAGCTAGATGACAATTAATTCGTTCCAGACAATCTTCAATTAATCCAATAGGTCTGTCCAGGTAAAGTTGCACATCATCTGCATAAAGATGCAATCGAACATCAGAAACGGAACCCACAATATCATTAATGAACACACTGCAAAGAAGTTGGCCAAGTATCGAACCCTGCGGCACACGCGACCCTAATGGTAAGCATTTAGAAAGATTATTGCAAATTTTCACCTGTTGATACCTATTCATTAAATAACTTCTGAGAAGACGTGAAGCAGCTAATGATAACCCAATTTATGAAGCAATTTGCAGTGATCAACACTAACATATGCCTTACTAAAGTCTAGCAGTACTAAAATATAAATTTTATCATCATCCCTAGCTATGCGAATATCTGTAGTGACCTTCAGTAAGGCAGTTTCACAACTGTGATGACGTCGGAAGCCAGATTGACAGCACACTAATAACTTATTGCAGGATAGATATGCTTGAATTTGCGCATGCATCATTTTCTCCAGAACCTTTGCTAAGAAGTGAAGATTACAAACTGGTCTGCAATCAGAAAAACATTCTGGTGACAGTAACGCACCCAGGATTTGGCTTGGGGGGGGGGGGGGGGGGCATAGGTGTCCCAAGTCCTAACGAGTCGGAAAAATAGGGCTCTAAAGTCGCGTCCTGCACCCATCTGAGCACTTAAGGACTGCTGTTGTAGATTAAAATGTTTTATTTTATTTTATCGGACTTTGTAATAATATACAGACCACATTGTATACGTAATTTGAAAATTATGTTCAGAAAACTGACATTCTGGAGCGGGACCGGTCCAGTTCGTCCCCACTCTCGGTGCGCCCCTGGGTGAAGCCGTCTTCGCAGTGGGTAACACAAGACCCATTTTCCATGCAGCAGAAAAAGTAGAAAAAGTTAGGGAACTATTAATAATATGTAATATATGTATGCTGGACTAATTATTGGAAATAGTAGACGTAAGAACCGAGGGCTAATGTTGCCAGACCCAGTTGCATTAGATTTAATGGAATAAAAAGCAAGTCCAAACTCTTCAAGGGTTATACAACGAAAGGAGAAATGGTTAGAAGTATTGCTCTCAGATTCTTCAGTAGGATGATTTGAGTATTTTATATTAAGCTGTGCTGTTACAAAATATTCACTGATCTTATTTGGATCGAAGGAGCAGCTAAAATTCTCTTTACCATAGACACCGCTGCTTTTTAAATTGTCCCACAAAACCTTAGGAGCAAGATTGATATCAAACTTGTTTTTGAAATACTGGTATTTTGACGTTCTGATGGCAGTTGTCGCTCTATTGCGCAACGATATATAACATAAGGGAGCCTCAGTAGTTTTTGTTCTTTTATACTTATGATATGCATACTCTCGTTTGGCAATAAGTTGTTTAATACTAGCAGAATACCAGGGATAGTGGCCATACAATTTTCTGGGCTTTGTTCGAACTGGAACATACTTTTCATATAAGTAATTAATATTGTAATCCATGATCGCATGATCAAAGCACGCAGGAGGACAATAAGCCGCCACTAGAATAATTTTTAGTTCAATATTATCTAAACTACAAAACCTATGAGTTCACGCTTTAGTCTCTTCGTTCAAGAAAATACCAATACCACCGCCTCTACGATCATTCCTGTCAGAACGATATAGCTTATAGCCTGGCATAGAGACTAATAAAGATGGGATGTCACTTTGCAACCAAGCCTCACTAATTAAGATGGCATGCACACTAGAGCCAGCAAAGATAGATTTAAGGTCATCTATTTTATTACGCATCCTTCTCGCATGCACCACTCCGTCAGTTGTTCGATACGGTTGCTGCTGATAGTCTTACAGAATAAGGTTCCATCTTCAAAGAAGGAAGTTCCATTCGAAACACAAATTGTTCCACAAAAGACATGAAAATTCCTGAATGTAGACGTCAATGACAGTCGTACCAACATAGCTGTAGAGCAAATCTTTTGGCAATGTATACTTAAAAATCTACAGTTACAGTACCCGCAGCAAATAGTTTAAAGCATCTACAGGGCTTTGGATGGATAGATTGAAAAAACCTTGACTGATCTAGCGATTCTCTAGAGGTTAGGCCTTAACACGGCCCATTGCTCACCCTCAACTAAACGCTTTCCCAAAAATTGGAACTGGTCCCCAACCTACACCAGCCGCTTCATCCACTTCATCTAGAAATGGTGAGCCAAGGAATCTGTAACGTCTACCAGAGAGCGCCAGGCAGCGATAGAGATAGTAGGTAGCAGTTTTGGATTAGTATCTAGGCTCCAGTCTACAGGTCTAATCCTGTTGAGGTGACCCAACCCCTGAGAATTGAGAGTCCAGTATTGAGACGAGAGTTCTCAGGATTGACTTCTTAAGTCCCAGTTCCTTATATTTTGGATTGGATTATCCCGCAGTTTCTTTGTAGTTCTAGCCGAAGCGAATATAAGTAGAGGCGACTGTGCTGGCAGTCGACCCAAGCGGAAATATTAGAAAAGAGGAGTTATGGTGCCATCGCATCCATCTTTTTATTTCCGCTTATATCGCTGTGACCAGGTATCTATAG